>JADNYI010000934.1:0-10895 GCA_015501065.1 Infundibulicybe gibba | reverse complement strand
AACACCCTATTGACACGGCTACGGATGCAATCGTGCCCTTGAAGTTGGCGATGCGTGTCCTGGAAACCGCGTGCGAGGAGCTTTGCGTCACGCTTGCTGACCCTGCTCATTCGATTGGAAGGGTATGCAAACCCATCTAGACATTTAACATGAATTATGATAAAATGAATACAGCGCATGGTCATGGGATTCGAGCCTGCCTGCCTTAATGTAGTTTCGGGTGCCAATGTTGCCGACATCCTCTCATCTTTCCCGGATGGGGTTCATGTTGGAGAAATCTCCAAAAGGACAGGCTTGGAGGAAAGCAAACTAGCGCGCATAATGCGCTTGCTTGTGTCAAGGAGGTGTTTCCGCGAAGGTATGCGCTACTCTTTGTCAGTGTATGATCCGTCTCTAACAAGAAGCTAGTGGAGCCGATGTATTTGCCAACAATCGACTATCTCAAAATATGTTGAGCACAAACCCGGTCTCTGCGACGGTAGGTCTCTCGACGGATGATGTTGGTGTAGCTATCGCTGCTTTGCGCGATGCCTTGTGTAATCCCGAATATGCTTCAACGCGCGATGCCGGAAAATCTCCATTTATGTACGCTGTGCGAAATGAAATCACCAACTCAAAAAACGGTCTCTTTGATTGGCATGATTTACACGTGCGTCGACTTTCAATTCGATATACACTGGCTTAACATCACATTCCAGCCAGAGAGACAGAAGGTAATTTCAATTTCTCAGTTCCTCTCCTAAACGGGTACTCATGAGACTCAGCGATTCGGACTCTCCATGATAGGCTTGAGTGTTGTGACCGGTGCTTTGGCCGTACTAAACAGTACCTTCGACCTCCTCTGGTCTGTTCCATCATTGAACTCGCGTCTTAGGTCCGATATGGGAGGGCCTAGGTGACAATTCGTCTGTCTGCGATGTCGGCGCCGGTGTTGGTAGCTTCGCCATCGAGCTCCCAGGAGCGTCCGCACCTCAAGATCACTCTCTGTGATTTCCAGTGGTTATGAAGGAGGCAGAGAAGGCAAGCTCTTCCAATCGGCATGCCGACCTTGGCCTTACCTATTCCTCCAGTTCTGGGCAAAGGAATACCCTCAAGCTGTTGAGGAGGGTCGGGTAGAGTTCTTGCCAGCCGATATTTTCAAAGAGGTGCCTGAAGGCGGGATGTGTATTATGTGCCACATGCCCTTGACAGTACACCAGCAGTTCATTGATGCTACCCCAGGCAAGGCACATCATCCATGTCTGGGATGATCCCGGGGCTCTTATCATTCTCAAGAACATGCGGAAGGCGATGCGGCGTGATAGCAAGCTCCTCATTCGTGAGTGCCATTGTATTCTTCAATCGTGCATCAACTATACTCCTAATAGATGAATTCGTGTGTCCATCCCCATGTTCAGGTGGCCGAGATCTACTACCGCATCCACCAAACGTGTAAGGCATTTATATTCACAGTTGACCTGGTTGTTTTGTGTAATTGTTTGGTAATCTCGATCGGTAGGCCCCAAAAATATCTCGATACCAAGTCCGGTACCAAATTTTCTGTACAACATGGACATGACGATGCTCGCCGTGCTCAATTCGAAAGGAGCGCACGCTCGCCGACTATATCAATCTAGGGTTGGTCATCGTTTCCACTCTTACTGCGATGTTCATCTTCCTCGTATTGCAGTGCGATGGCCGGCCTGGAACTAAGGGAGATGACGGATTTCGGGGAGCTGCATCTGTTGGAATTCCGAGTTGCGGACGCAGATCTTGAGTGATATTTATTGTTAATGTGAATTATCTGCGGTGGGCGTGCCCCTACGAACAAATGTGATTGAATTACATACTGTGTATATTATCAGGTGGCACGCGAATACCTATCAAACGAATCCCGTTTCATGGCTTCTGGGGTTCAGTTACCCGAATCGTGAGCACTGTCAGTCTTCAGATTAAGTACTAGATATTTCGAAATGGGACCGCGCCGGAGAAATTCGGCGATCCTCTTGTAAATATTTCCGTGGAAAAGAACAGTTCCGTATCTAAGGCTCTTCGCGGTGGAATGGCGATACTCGGAAAACGTATGTACGGTACGCGGGCGATTGCCTTCAACGGACGAGTTGACCTGTTGTGCACATATGTGTACGTGTTTGGTGTCGACCAGTCCGTCAAACACTTATTACTTATTATTTTCCAGTGGAAGTCGGCCCTCAGCTCGGCCTTGGTTTTTGCAGTGAGGATCCACTGATGACTTAGGCCAGAGATTGCTTTCTGAAAGCTGAGTGTCCGCCTTGTTTTCGTTGATTTTGCCTGGGGGGAGCTAAGCAGAGCCGAAGGAACGGGCCTTAAGTTGATATTGACAGACAAGTCGAGTCTTTGCGACTGCCGGATCCCAGACAATCACAAGCCGCCCAATGATCAGCAGTGCTTAGCGTGAGCGAGCTGCCTGAGCCCCAAGATTTCTCCACTATACAACGGCATCAATCAGGCGACATCCCCCATTCAGCCTAGGAGCGCTATTGTTCATCAGCCATTCAAATCTCATTACATCTATTTCTCATGTCACTGGCACCACCTGACCATGATGGGTAGCCACATCAGATTCAAAATACACTGAACCTACTATGGACTAGCTTTTTCTGGTAATACCTGATTTTTCGGTGTAGAATGACCTGGCTACATAAAAGCCGCTTCATTTTGTTCACCCTCGTTTACGTCCTCCCAGACGCCCCCCAGATGCCTCCCACTCGCACAAATAGAGAGAAGGTGCAAGATCTTCTAAAAACAATCACTGCCGCTGCCCAGGATGCAATAAATGTTTATGATTCCGCCGGGTATGATGCCCCGTCCCTGGACTCGCCCATCCAGCACCCTATTGACACGGCTCTGGACGCAATCGTACCACTGAAGCTGGCCATGCGTGTCCTGGAATCCGCATGCGAGGAGCTTTGCATCACGCTTGCCAACCCCGCCACTCGATTGGCAGGGTGCGTGGAGTTACCTTGGCGTTTGGTATTGTCGGTTATAGCGTGATGGTTATAGCGCATAGTCATGGGATTCGAGCCAGCCTGTCTCCGTGTGGTTTCGAATGCCGGTGTTGCTGATATCCTCGAGTCGTCTTCCTCGAACGGGACTCACGTTGGGGAAATCTCTAAAAGGACTGGCCTAGAGGAAAGTAGATTAGCACGCATGATGCGCTTGCTTGCGTCAAGGGGGTGTTTCCGTGAAGGTACCCATTACCTCCTTATCGATACATGATTTTTTTAACCAAATAACTAGTGGAGCCTATGTGTTTGCTAATAATCGACTATCTCAAAATCTATTGAGCACAAACCCAGTCTCCGCGGCAGTAGGTATCTGGACCGACGATTTTAATAAGGGGATGGCTGCCTTGCACCATGCATTGAGTGACCCGAATACGCCTCAACACCCGATCCCGGGAAATCCCCGTTTTGTATGCTGTGCGAGATGAAATCACCAATTCGAGGGTATCTTTGACTGGTATGCTTTGCACGTAAGTTCGATCCTAGCCAGATGTATATTACTGTTCAACAACACATTATAGCCGGAGAAACAAAAGGTAATTCCCGTTACCTCAACTGAATAGATAAGCGTTATCAAAGCTAGCGATTCGGGCGCGCCATGATAGGCCTAAGTTCCATGACTGGCGCTTTGGCCGTACTGAAAAGTATTTTGGCTTCCTCCGGCCGGTTTCACCATTGACTTCGCGCCTCAGGCCCGTTTTGGAAGGCGTTGGACGATAATACATCCGTCTGCGATGTTGGCGCGGGTGTCGGCAGCTTCACCATCAAGCTTCCCAGGAGCACCCCCACCTCAAGATCACCCTTTGTGACATTCCGGAGGTTATGAAGGAGGCGGAGAAGGCAAGCCCTTCCGATTGGCATGCTGGCCTTGGCCTTACTTGTCTCCTCAGTTCTGGGGGAAAGAGCACCCTCGCGCGGTCGAGGGGAATCGGGTAGAGTTCGTACCCGTCGACTTCTTCAAAGAAATACCCGAAGGGCGGGATGTATATTATGTGCGAGCTGTCCCCGACGGACGTCGACAGTTTATTGACGTTATCTTCAGGTAAGACACGTTGTCCATGGCTGGCGGGATCCTGGGGCTCTTGTTCTTCTCAAGAACATTCGGAAGGCGATGCGGCGCGATAGCAAGCTCCTCATTCGTGAGTGCATTAATATTTTATTCCTCTCCAATCGTGTTTCAACCATACCCCCAATAGATGAATTTGTATGTCCATCTCCGTGTTCAGGCGGCCGAGATCTAGTACCGCCTTCATCCACACAACACGTAAGGCATTTACATTCACAATCGATCGCGTTTCTGGTTAACGTCTATGTAATTGGTGATCTCGATGGCAGGCCCAAAAAATATCTCGATACCAAGTCCCAGTGCCAAATTTACTATACAACATGGATATGACGATGCTCGTCATGGTCAACTCGAAGGAGCGCACCCTCGCCGATTACATTAATCTAGGGTCGGTCACTGTTACGCCGTTGCCACAATGCTCATATTCCCCGCATTATAGTGCAATGGCCGGCCTGGAGCTGAAGGAGATGACGGATTTCGCGGAGATGCATCTATTAGAGTTCCGAGTCGCGGACGCAGATCGCGAGTGATATCCATCGCTGATGCGGAGACCATCTGCGATGAACAGCCCTCCTGAACGAAATATGATTGGCGTACTATGTACATTACCATACTACATGTGAATATTTGTTGAATCCCATGGTTTCTGGTTATCGTTCTGTGAATTCGGACCACGAGTGGGCTTTCCTACAGGCTTTCCTTCCTCTTATCATTGTTTGAAGTCATTCCCAAAGTGACAAGGGGTTTTGTGAGTGCTGCAGCTGCCAGATTTAGGTGTATTCTTGTCTCGACATATGTATGTGTGCGCGCTTGATGTTGACCAGTTTGTCAAATACTCGTTCGGTGCGATATCACGGTAGTGCATTAATCGCGGTATGTACGTCAGCAGTTTCAAGTAGGCCGGGCGACAGAGGCTGCGTCCATAACCATCAGAACTTGGTGAAATCAAAGCTGCTATGTGTGAATATAACTAACATACCTTGACAGCGAACCAAGCCTCATGAGAGGCACTGAGGCCCCAAAATCCCTCGGCATTGGAAATTTTCTGTGGTTCCGGGGGTACTAGTGGAAGGCTCTTAACTCCCGAGATAATCGATGACTCAGAACGTTTGAATGGATGTTCGGATGGACCCCGCTTACCTGTGACTTGAAGGGTCTAAAATCCCGCTGTAAAGTATAGGCATCGGATTGAGTCGCGGCCGGCCCTGCGAAGTTAGACCCAACCCAGTACTAGAGACCCCTTGTGAATGAAACTCCTTCCCCAGGCGAAGCCAGTCGCGACCGTGAAACCCGATGACCGCGAGCTCAGCACACACCATCCCATATAGCTACAATCAAGGCTCAACTCAATTGCATTTAGAGTTATTCTCGAACACAATTCAATGCAAGATCATTTCGAAGTTCTCCGGATATGATGGATAAATTTACCTGCCCTATTCAATCACTCGTGTTGGAAAGTTATTTGATGTATCACCCACCTGCATATCAGTAGGTTCCAGTAGGGCGGCGCCCACCATAACTAAATACACCTCTTCCCATCCCCTCCCCGCTGCCATCAAAATGATGCCGCCGGCTCGCCCATTACAGTGCTTTCCGAATACCTCGAGATAATTTTTTTTTTGAAAAAGCGTGCACACTGCACAAAACCGCGCGATGCCCACATAGCGTCACACCACTGGCTGGGCGCCTGGTACCGATAGTTGCGCGGGCGAGATCGGATAAGCAAAATGTAGCAGAATACGGTTGAGGCAATGATGTCACTGTCGATTTCGCACAGGGAGGTGCGTCTGACATGCCCATCGCAAAAGCCTTATCCTTGCGTAAATATCGGTTACATGACCCAAAAATAAATTCACATCAGCGCCCAGAATGTTCTGGCAATTTTGGCAAGAAAAAATAGATTGGATTTTTTTCCTGTAGCCTCTACATCGTTTTCGTTTCTTGGGCATGTGGTACGTGAGGGCAGTTTCTGCTGGTTTGATTGGGGTTGCGTCTTGTCTAGTTTTCCTCGAACTTGGGTGCATCTGTTGGAGTCTCGAGTTGCGGATGCAGATCGTGAGTGATACTCATCGTCAATGTAGAGATTATTTGCGGTGGGTGGTGCCCCTGAACTAATATATATAACTGGTGTATGTGCATCATGATACATGTGAATGTCTATCAAACGAACTCCATCACATTGCTTCCGGGGTTTGATTATCGACCCGCGAATCTGGACCATGGGCGGGCTTTCCTATAGGCTTTCCCCTCTTTTATAATCGGTTGAAGCCATTTCATCCCCAAAGTGCTGAGGAAATCCGTGGGCGTCACTAGATTTGGTAATCTTAATAGTGACACCATGCAGGGGCTCAGAGCCACTGGCGGATGTGATAGGCGATCGGAATGTACGACCATTGACCATTTGGGTCGTCTTCTCAGTGCTCATCCCAAGGCCGACACGGACGATGATCAGAGCAAACGCAATGCCGATCGCTGGGCTGGTCTATCTCCATTGTCGTGAAAAGAGAGTCGATGCAGAAAACGAGAAATCTTACAGCATCCAGTGTGATAAATTGATAATTTTCTTTGCCGAGGTAGCCTGCTAGAGTTGGGATCAAGCACACTCTGGAGTATAGTAAGGTATTTCTTGAGAACCGTGGGGATGCAACAGTAGGGAAATCGCATACGTGTATATGGCGGCGCTCTCGAGAATGACCTGTATCACTGGCTAAATGGGATAGCTCTGTAAGCGACTGCTGGGATCGTGACATCGAAGGTTGTTGACATACCATTGAGCTCTGTTGTGCGACTCCTTTCATGGGCCGATGGATAGACCACACTCGGTATGCGATAAGGCCTGATGTTCAGTTAAAACTTGAAACACCAGATCACTAGGTTTGATGGAAATGAACTCACTTGTAACGGTGACATTCGTGCTAGAAGGGGCGATGTCAGGTCAGGATCATGATATTTAATTTTGCCACTTAAGCTGACCATAATGTCGTTGCAAACACTGTCAGCACCCAATGGCCAGCAGACGAGATGAAAATATTCTCCCCAGGAGTCAAATGTGCAAAAGAATATGTCGCACCACTACCCGCCACTGGAGCAAAGGTGGAGGATCAGCATCGGATTCAGTGGGACGATGGCAGCCTCACCGAGCAAGCCAGTGGACAGAAGAGCTGGAAGAACAACGATCTTCCAATTGCGTCCCCAGACGATATATAGTCTATATGCCTGATTTTCAATTATTAATTAGGCCTTCAAATTCTCGCCAGATAACACTCACCATCGTACAATCCCCTGTGAACGTCTGGGCAACATAAAATGCAGTTTTAACCACATTCTTCCTTTGTGCTCCGTCAGCATAATATTTGCTTGGCCCCTCATCATCATTGGCATGGTAGATGAAGGCATCTATAAGTCTCAGGAGTTGCAGGACCCAATGCTGAGGGGAGGCTCAGATTGTCAATTGGGATCAGTGTGGTAGCCGGGACGTACCACTGTGATCAGGACAAATAGAACTATGGTAACTGATATGAGAAATCTGTTAGGAGGTGTGCTCTGTCGCCTGGGGCGGCTGAGGGGGATGTAAAGGCTTCCAACGAAGAGGACGAGGAAAATGCCTGGATTGTGGCATTCAATGAATGTGTTGAACGTGATAGACTGGAGAATCGCTAACCGTAGAGCGCTGAATGGAGAAGAATCCCGATCATCTCCGCCTCTGCAAGGGTGAGAGCTGCCATCTGGTGAGGCAAGAGGATGGCTGGTGGTGGTCTGAATTCAAGTTATAGATCGCTAGCACTGGTACAAATCCTCCCCGGTGTGATATCAGGTAGCGCATCGATCGTGGTACGTTAGCCGTTTTAAGTAGGCCGGGCAACAGAGGCTGCGCCCATCATCATCAGAACTATCAAAGCCAGAGGAGCCATAAATACAATTGACACACTTTGACAGCGAACCAAGCCCCAAATTCCCTCGGTCTCCATCACCCACTGGAGAAGTTCCCCCTCCCCTGTGGTTCTGAGGGCACTGGTAGAAGGTTATCAACCCCCGAGATGATTGATTGACTCGGGGTGTTTGAATGGATGTTATGATAGAACCCGCTTACCTGTGACTTGAAGGATCCAAAATCCCAACGCAAAGTACAGGTTGCGGCCGGCCCTGTGGAGCTAGACCTAACTTGGTACTGGCCCCTACTGGCCCGTTATGAATAGAACTTTTTCCCCCAGCGAAGCCAGTCACGACCACGCGCGGCGAAACCCAATGTCTCCGAGTCAAGCTCAACACACACCATCCCATACGGTGGATACAATCAAGGCTTAATTTAATTGCACTTCAATAGATAATTGTTCAACACAAGCAATGACATGGATCATTTCGAAGTTCTGCACTGGGTATGATGAATAAATTTACCTGCCCCGTTATCCATTGGATTGGAAGCCTGCCGTGGCCAGCAACGGCTATACTAAGTCACGCGAATGGGACGGGACGTTGTGGCGTTCTCGGAGACGTGCAATGTGGTGGTACAAAAGTAAGATCGGTGCCGGATGTAATCCTGTCATAGACGCGAGTCACGTGGCCAGGATTACATGGACACTATATCAGGAAAACATGGAGTATGCTTTGGAGTCTCTCCGAAGACCACGGAGACGTGAAAGATCAAAAAAATGTCTCAAGTCGAAGGACTTATCAGAGCTTTCTGATGTAGGGTACATATTCTCTGAAAGATCATCCTGTTCAAACATTCTCGTCTTCGTGACCATCTTTCAGTTTAAATTTGTTGGGTCTTTATATACATATGTAGAACCAAATCCTCGGAGATTGCTAGTAAAGTTTAAACGTATTTGGTTGGGTTCATAGTAATACATAATGATATATCTCTACCAGTAAACGGCGAATATGTAACCAGGTAGGCGCACTATCATGGCAGTGGCTAGTCAGGTGCAGGAAATGCACACCGGCGCTGTGGATTCCCGCTCCCCCAAGGTAGCCCAATCTGGCAAAGTACTCCTGTGTGGCTGTGCTGTCATCCTCCCGCGCATCATGATCCTTTTTGCTGTCGTCCCCTAGGACCTCATTGGATCCTCAGCTCACTCTGGCATCCCGCTGGTGATTGCTAAGAGCACCCCGTTATCGATAGGTACGCGGGCGCCATCCCACTCTATCCCCTTGTTAAAAATTTCGAGCTTGTTGGCATAGTTGAGCCCCCCGAGTTCCGAGTCTTGCATATGGAGGGCGATGGCACGCTCGCCAAATCGAGGTATGGTCACGGGCGTCAAAAAGACAGATTTCTGTGAGTTACTAGTTAGCTTGGGGAGAAGAGGATAAGACATACAGTTGCCCGGATTTTAGACCTAATTTTCTCCACCTGACGCGCAGGAGGCGGACAGACGGCGGTTTGTACTAGTGCAAGTAGTGGCATTGTTGGATAGTGAAGCTTGAAGAGCGGTGGGTATGACAGTAGGTAGCACATTGGCGATGGGTGGTGGTACGAGTTCGTAGTTCCAGGATTTCGTAGTTCCAGGGTTGAACGTCGAGGCCTGAGGCCTGAGGTGCTGGGAGCTCTTCTCTGGACTAATGAGTTTGGTATTACCTCGTCCGCAGAGGGTTATGGCTGCAGCACCCCGCCTTTGCTCCCTGCGCCTTGCAATCCCCTAGGGTCATGGTGTCACCACGAGCCTCTGCGGAGCCTTGTTCAGCGTTGTTTCCGAGTGGCGTCACCTATTTTCATGGGTTTGGCACATCATTGATGATACAGTAGTGCCCGTAAATATTGCATGTGGAGCAGTGGAGATGAGAGCTCCACCAATGCAGCATCTCCCAAATTGGAGCGATGCGGGACCACATAACCGACCAGGTATGCCGGTCGAGATGAATATTTTGTTGTTCTTCCTTGTGTTTTTTTACAACAGGAATAATCAGATACCACAATCAATTGATATTATGAATTTAGAATAGATATTTCGGTGTCAAAGCGACTGTGATTCATACCATAGTACACTACTACGGTCTGGCAGTAGAGGGATGACGTCAATCACTGTAATTGTATCCACAATTTCGAGCTCTTATATCCGGTGCTCCACATGCAATATTTACGGGCACTACTGTACTTATCGTTGGTGTGGAGACTTGTGGAGATTACACGCGACGAACTGGGCCCCTGAACTAATATGTATGACTGGTGTATGTACACGCGAGTACCTATCAAACGAATTCAATCTCATCGCTTCCAGGGTTCGATTATCGATGGACCATGGGCTTTCTATGGGCTCTTATCATCGTTTGAAGCCATTTCATCCCCAAAGCGCTGGAGGAAATTCAGGGGCGTCACTGGATTTGGTAATCTTGAAAGTGATACCACGCAGGGCCCAGAGTCACCAATGATCGGCGGTCGGAGTGCGCGACCATTGACCACCTGGGTCGTCTTCTCAGTGCTTATCCAAGGCCGACACGGACGATGATCAGAGCAAACGCGATGCCGATCGCTGGGCTGGTCTATCTCCATTGTCGTGAAAAGAGAGTCGATGCAGAAAATGAGAGATCTTAAGTAATAAATTGATAAGCTTCTTTGGCGAGAAAGCCTGCTAAACTCAGGATCAGCATACTCTGGAGTGTAGCAAGGTATGTGAGAACAGCGGGGACACAGCACTAGGGAAATCGCATACATGTATATGGCGGCGCTCTCGAGAATGACCTGTATCACTGGCTAAATGGGATAACTCTGTAAGCTGTTATTGGGATCGTGACATCGAACACCGTTGACATACCATTGGGCTCTGTTGTGTGATTCCTTTCAAGGGCCGATAGACAGACCATATTCTGTA
>JADNYI010000933.1:0-10897 GCA_015501065.1 Infundibulicybe gibba | reverse complement strand
CACCAGTGAGGGGCGGTAGCGATGCGGGAAGCAAATTGCTAAAAGTTTTCAACTGCAGAGCCATGCAGGTTATATAGGCCAATGACTAAATGTGGACCGTTTTGATGTGGCTGCCTCATCCCACTGGGCTGCACGGTCAAAATATTTTGGGCTGGCCACAATCCGATCGAAGATTTAGCCATTGTGTGCTTGGGTGGCGTGACGACCACACCTGTGCCATGGCTAGGGGGGTAGGCAATTTAACATGAGCCGTTCCCATCCTGCAATATCGTGATCAGTTAGTTGCTTACCGACGAGTTTTACTATTGTGCTGAATTGTGGCTTTGGGGTCATCCACAGTGACCACAATGTCCTTATTCAGTAGCGTGACGGACTCCTACCCATGTGACACAACACAAAGTGATACTTGATCACAATGTCGACTAGCATATGTCATTTGCTGAGGACCACCCGGAGGTTCCCCTTCTCACGCGCGCTTTCAGGAGCCCAGGAGTACTCCATGTTGCTTCCATACGGTTTTCTAGTAACATTCAGCCTTCATATGAGGGCCATATTCCTTTAAACTGGTTTGAAAACGCGTTGCTTGCAGTTGGATCGGCCGTGATGTCCTTGGCCGATCCACGAAGAGCCGGTGAGTAGTCAATTGCTACCTAAATATCCGACTAACCCGCACCCAAGATATGATTGCTGCTTTGGGTGAGACAACAGCAGGCTCCAGCCTTCCTCGACTCCGGGACAGCATGTTGGAAAGCCCAGAGGGTCGCAGGATTCTCAAGCAACGACCAAGGGTCAATTCAAATACGGTTGACATGGGAAAACTATCTCAGTATCCTGAAGGTACCTTTGGGAGAGCGTATGTCACCTGGCTTGAGCGTTGTGGGGTTACGGCCAGACACGCGTGAACCCTGTATGAGCATCCTACCTGTTTATGAGGCTGAAATTCATTGATCTCGTTAGGTCCGCTACATTTCTGACCCCGAGCTTGCGTACGTTATGGCAACGCTACCGAGAATCCCACGATTTCTATCACCTGTATCTGCAATCTCCCAGTCAATGTCGAATCTGAAATAGCGCTCAAATACTTTGAGTTTGCGAAACCTTGGGCTTCCCATGACCGCATTATCTGCGATTTTTGGTCCATTACGCCTCACCCCGCAGAAAAAGACATCGATTATTTACGGAATACTCCCTGGGCACTCAAGTGTGGAGGGACCGCGCAGAATATGCTTAATATTTATTGGGAGGAGCGTTGGGATCAAAGCATCGACGAGATGAAAGAAAGAATTTAGAATCTGGGATCCCCCGAGGCTCGGTGGAGAAAGCCATTGAATGAGGCAAAAGCCGCTGCGGAAAGCGCCCGGAACGCGGCAGCGGCATCAACTGGAGATACCCAGTAATATATGTAGGAAACCGCGTTCTGCACCTGTGTCGTTGGTCCTACATCTTATTAATGAAGTCTATTAGAATGAATATGCATTCAGACTAAATAATTAAGAATGTGTTCGCGCGATATCCCCTCCTGGCTGTAGCAATTTTGCTACTTCCCCAGATGAGGTAAGTTGAAACGGTTCGCTTACTCTCGCTGCCCTAGTTACTTTCGGGGCTATTCCGAAAAGCGTATGGCATTCAGGTAGTGGGCCTTCAACCTCAATCCCAGTCCCCAGGGTCCAGAGGCACAATTTAATTATTATGCGTGTACAGGAAACCGAATCTTACTCAACTCCCAATCTTAACCTTGGCGAGAGATCGCTTTGGAGCCTACCATCAATCGATCAGACTGCTGTTCTCCCGACCTTGCTTCCCGATCAACAGAAGATTTTGTTCCTTTTATTAAGGTACGCAAATAGTCCACTATTATCGGTCAATTGGAAAAAATATTCGTATGACCACGCTAAGTGTCCTGCGGTTGGTATATCTAACCATTCACGGTGGGCAAACCCTCCCTTACCCATTGCTCGAATCAGTGTTTCCATATCACTTTGGCCCACTCCCAGGCATGTCGTGTTGACCACTACATTCTGGGTCAAGTAACCACCAATAGACATGAAGCCAACATCACACGGACAGCATTGCTTTAGAGCTCGCAGCATTAACATTAATTCGATCTACGCATGATCATCATTCAATTTTATTTTTGTAAGCGATCACTGCTCCAGGCACTACATAGGCAATTGTTCATCGTGCCTTCTTGTCTCCGTTGGCGGTTCCGCCATTCCGATACTACGTGTTTCGCAACGTTTGAACTTATAACAGGGTTATACCATGGGCACTGACCGCTTTTAAAACCCTATGTGACACCTCTTCCCCTTCCTTGCTCCTTGTCCCCTCACTGGGCCTTCAATGATAACGTCGTATTTCACGTCCTCCAACCGGCCATAGTTTGGGCCGTCTTCGTCACTATCAATATCCGCCCCCCAAAAATGGAGATATCCACCAGTGGTGTCGTATTTGCACTGCGATCCTCGTCATCGTACAAGTCATAGAACTCCATATCCTCTTGTTCGGTTACACTGGTAGCCAGCTGCCGTCATGCTACGTTACTCAAAGGTAAGTCAACCAAGGCTCACTCGGATTCAAGGGAGTCCTCCTCTTCTGTGTCTTCAAGGTAGAACGGATCACCAGGTCATCGTCTAGGTCCTCTTCCACCAGAGCGGCTTCGTGCTGTTCAGTCATGTGTAAGGACAAGGGTGAGAGGATATTCGAAGCGAGCAGCTCTTCTGTTCTAAAGCGCTAGAATAAGAGGGTAGCTTTTAGGCGCGGCATGGCTCACGGCGCGACCTTCCTTGTTAATCACAACGGATCTGGCACCCCATATTTTTTTCAGGTTCATAGGACCCACTACTCCATTAGTTCTACTTCTCTTGTCACATCCCGTCTCGGCGATGGAGGGATAGATGAGTCTTTTCGGTTGCACGTGCGAGTAGATTTCATTTCTTCTAAGCTCACCTTACCCAAAATGAAATGTCTAGTTTTTATAACCCACCTATAAACTAGCACCGGCCGATGTTCTCCTTTTGTCTTGATGGATTGGCGTCCTCTCTGCCCTCGTCACTTTAATGTGCCAATTATGTTCCGGCGGTCAGATACAACCGCCGTCAGACCTTGCGAAGTGACTGGAAGTCGCCTTTCATCTCATCAAAGTGTTTATTAATGTCAGATTATAATAGCAACTCATGAAATCAAGGACAAAATTACCTCGTCATGCTACTACGCGGTGCTCGAGCACCGGCATGATTGCGGTAGCTATAATCCACACTAACGGTCACCGCGGGCGCTTCAAATAATGCTACTGGCCGCCCGCTGTTCCCCCATTTACCCGTCTTCCTTTTCTCATCGCTTTGATGTGTCAACCGCCAGGCTTGCCTCATGGTAAGCGCAGCCAGTGTGATTAAAACTCATTATCATTATTTAAGTATCATGAATGGTCTCTATTAATAACATCAGATAGCAACGTTGCTGGCACAAAATGGTAGTGAGGATCTGCATTAACCCACGGTACAGCGCGCAAGTACGGCACTTGGAAGTTAGAACCACAGCTCAACTACCGCACAGGAGGATCTGGCTTCTTGCCCAGCCCGCCGCTTGATATTATTATCCGGTCCGTGGACCATGACAGGACGATAGGACCCATAGTTTGATTAAAATGGGTAATAGATAGTGTCAGAGGTAAGCGCAGGAAGCCGAAATGAAACGTTCGGAGACCGTCGCGTCTGGTGGCGTAGCTGGCGTTGCTATCAATATTAATGTCATAATCCAACCTCACTATTTCAGTAACAGTCTCGTGATGCCTCTAAGTTTACATGCACTGATGCAGTGCCCTTAAAATAACATAGTAAGCAAGTTACCATATGATCAGAGTCCCAACGGTTACGTGATCTTCTTCCGATGCAGCAGTGAGCCGACCTTAGCAACTACAACCATTACAATCACAATTTCCACACCCTAGGCAGCAATAATAACATCCATGGCCACTAGCTGGTAATTGTCAGAAATGCAGTGCGTGATGTATCAAAACAGCAGCTTACTAGACAGCATAAACTTTATTGCGAGAAATACGCAGAAAATTATGGCGGCTCCTACCGCACTTGCCTTCCCTACATGCATCACATCGAACATCTCCCCACCCGAGCAGTGTCTAATATTGATGATTGTCATCCCTAGAAGTCCGGCGGCGGTGCTTGCCGCGCAAGCGATAAAGACCGCGGGGATCGTGAAGCCGCGGTACCACCCCTTTCCGGGCGCAGGGCGAGTGTCCAGTAGGATATTGAAAATGATCACGGCCCCAAGGAGGCAGTGCCCACCTAGGAAGCCACCAAGTGCTGAGAGGGTGTAGTCCACGCGGGTCCCGGTATGGGGGATCACGAACTGACCGAGCGCCAGGCTGAGTGCTGAGGCGATGGGTGTGCCAATGAGAGCCTTCAGGATAGCAATGTGGCTTTGGTGTGCCGCACGGTGGCGGATATTGGCTGTGATTGTGCGAGGGTGCGGGCAGTGGCAGTGGGCGTCAGGCGGACGTTCATCGTCAGCCGCGCGCACGGGCAGGGACGCGTGGGGAGTAGGTGTGGCTTTGGGCTGGGGCTGGGTGTGGTGGATGGTTGTATATGTCATTCCAACGAATGGGCCGAGTGTTGTCTGAGGGTATCAAACCCAAAAGAGGGAGGAACCGAGGTGTTTATGATGCATGTTGAGTTTCTAGGACTGGGATATACTCGCTATTCTCCAAACCATCAGATCTGGAGTTTCAGAATGTGTTTGTGAGTGGTAAGGAAATTGAGAGAATCTGTCCCGGGATCAATCAGCGGTTATGATGTAGATTTGTTGAACATAGTATCTATGACTTCGCTGATCCGATAGCGGTACATAGTAGACGAGGCCGATTATCAAGCGAATCACAATATTCGTGTAAGTATGCCCAACACCCAACAGTGGCAGTGTAAGAATTTTCGTGAACGAAGCGGGCGTGAATGAAGGAAGAGTCAAAACAGGGGAGAACGTTGGTGATGGCTAAGTTTACGACGTGATCTCATGGCGCTTCTAAATTTACATACATTGCTCGCTTAATATAACAGGCTAATGTCAATAATTATAGAGTGCTATCAAAGTCCCAACGTGTCCAATGCAGCAGTGAACCGACTTCAGCAACTACCGCAATCGCAACCCCCACAATCGCAACCCCCGCAGCCACCACAATCACAACCACCACAATCACAGCCCCCACAATCGCATCCATTACATCCACCACAATCACCACAACTACTGCAGGTTGATGTATCACAACAGTAGCAATTTCCACAGTCGCCATTGCAGTTCCCCGAGCTCCCTCCAGACCCACGAGAGGTACTGGCGCGGGTTGCAACTCCCTCGCGCTCACGAATTATTGCTTGCTTTCGTTCTGTAAAAAGTCAGAATCTGGATATTATTAAAAAATACAGTGCATCATGCGTCAATGCAGCAGCTTACTATACAGCACAATCTTGACTGTGAGAAACACACAGAAAATGATGGCGGCTCCCACCGCACTTGCCGTCCCTGCGTGCATTACGTCCAACACCTCCCCATTCGGGCGGTGCCCGATATTGATGATTGTCATCCCCAAAGGCCCGGCGACAATGCTCGCCATGCAAGCAACAAAGACTGCAGGGATCGTGAGGCCACGGTGCCACCTCTTCCCGGGGGCAGGGCGAGTGTCCAGTAGGATATTGAAAATGATCACAGCGCCAAGGAGGCAGTGTCCGCCCAGGAAGCCACCGAGCGCTGAAAGTTTGTACGAGGCGCAGTAGTCCGCGTCGCGGATCATGGACTGACCGAGCAACAAGCAGAGTGCTGAGGCGATGGGTGTAAAGAGAGATTTCAGGATGGCAATGTGGCTTTGGTGTGCCGCGCGGTGGCGGATATCAGCCATGAGGTTATAAGGATGCGAGCAGTGGCAGTGGGCATCGAATGAACGGTCATCGTCGACCGTGCGCACGAGCTGGGGAGACGGGTGGAGAATAGGTGCGGCCTGGGGCTGGGGTTGGACGTTGTGAATGGCTGTATACGCCATTTCAACTGATAGCTCAAGTATTGTCTGAGGATATCAAATCCAAGGGGGGGAATCGGGGCGTATATGACTCACGTCGGATTTCTGGGGGTGGGGAGGTCGAGGTATACTCTTCTTTGTATCGAATTTACACGTTTAAACCAGCCATAGTTGCCGCAAACCACCAGTTCTAAATCCTGACCGACGAGGCAGTGTTCGGCATTCACTAGCGGTGGATACTTACATGAACCTGAACGGTCATGCGGGCCGGCGTAGGTAGGACACGCCACGGATAATTATCTAGTCTCAGGGGCTTCAGACCCATTCACGACTGTGGAGGAATTAGTTTTCAAGATCAATCAATATGGTACGGTGAAATTGTGTATTTGTGGTGGGTATTTCTTTGTTTCGCTGTTCTCAGGGCTCGGACGGACCAGATGGCGGTGAGCGGACGAGGGTCAATTGCCAAGTGGGAATCGTGGTACTTACGTAAGTATGGGTTCACACATGGCGAGCCTTGAGGGAGTCTAGACTCTACACCAGAAATTCGCCAGTAGCGGAAACCTTATTTTCAAGAACTGCAACAGTTCCTTTACATCTAGTCACGTGCGCCCTCGACGCGTCTCACGACCCTGCTGACAACACAGTACTATCTCACGCGCCGCCCAATCACAAGCCAAATCGCTCCAAGACGCCAGAAACCATATGAATACCGCCCGCCTGATCCATGTTGATGAGAGGAATTGCACAAAGCTAGATGATATGTCTTCCGAAATTCTCACATCCAGCTAGCCGCTATCCTCGATATCTACCCTTTCAGAATACCAACATGTTCAGCGAGTCAAAGACACAATTCTACCACCATGGTCGCTTCCGCGTAGCGGGGGGCTCAATCCCAGATGCGGTAACCGCATATCGTACGTATGGCGATCCAGAAAATCCATGCATTGTCTTTCCTACTTGCTACGGGGGAAGGCTAGATAGTCAGTACCGTTCTATCCTTCTGGCTCTGTGCCTCACTAGATATTAGGCCAGGAATATATGGTTGGCAGTGATAAGGTAGGGTTCCAAGCATTGAACTCCAATCCGCTTGCTTCATTGCTGCAAGGTCCTTGACCCAACCAAGTACTTCGTGGTAACTTTCGCATTGTTTTCTAATGGAGAGGCAAGCAATTCATTCCGAGAATACTCGGGCAATTCTGACTCTCTTCAGTCTTCGTCCCCTTCGAATACGGTGCGTAATCAACCCGTTCCAAGGCAATACGATCCGGAGATTCGTCCGTGCATAGCCTGAACCCTATAATGGACCATACTTTCCGGCGGTTTCTTATGAAGACAATATGTAAGACAGCATCGGTACATTCACTACTCCGATTCAGAGTAAATTACAGCCGCGCTCAATATGCCGTTCTTACTCAGAAGTTGGGCATAAAGAAATTACATATGGCCATTGGATTTTCGATGGGCGGCCAGCAGGTAATAACTCAATTTCTGAATAATTACTGATGGAATAATTGTGTTCAGGCATATCATTGGGCTGTTGTATATCCCGATTTTGTTGAGAGGTGGGAACGCACTATTGGCGTCAGCATAGCTCATGACAAGGCCTTAGATATGTAGTCATATGCGGCTCCGCGCGCACCAGCCCCCACAATCAATGGTAACCATCAGCATACTGATTTCTGGCACCTCCACTCACCAATACCAATATAGCTTCTTGGAAGGCCCAAAGGCTGCTTTGGTTGCGTCCAAGGACTTCGATGATGGGCACTACCGAACAACTCCGCAGCATGGCATCCGTGCGTTCGGAAGAGTGTACAGTGCCTGGGCATATGGGCAAACTGTGAGTCTGGTCGTTTGTTTCTCGAACCATTATTCATAACCCCCGCAGTGGTTCCGCGAATATGGCCACCTCCGCGCTGGGCTGTGAGTACCCTTTCCCCAGCGCTGGTGATTTTGTTGATTTAATCTGCCAAGATATCCCGACCTCGCAACTTTTCTTCGCGAAGAGTGGGAATTAGGCTTTCTCAAGGCATGGGATGCGAACGATATGCTCACCCTACTGGCTACCTGGAACGCGGCTGATGTCTCTAGCATCCGTGATGGGGGAGATCTAGGAAAATGTCTGAGTGCTATCAAAGCCAAGGGGCTCATTATGCCGTCAAAGTCGGATCTATACTTCCCAGTAAGCTCTAGCTTTGTCTGGTGGTGGATTTGTTCAAATTGTACCATAGCCCGAGGACAGTGAAATGGAGGTTTCTTTCATGAAAAATACTGCAAGGCTTGTCGTTATTGATACAGTGTACGGACACATGGGTAAGTAATACCTCCGCGATATTACTAGCATGCCCTAAATATTGTCTATGCAGCGGGAGGGGGTTCCAATTCAGAGGATGATATCTTCATACAAGCCGAGGTCAGAAAGTTCCTCAAGGAATAGTAGTTCTTTCGAGTTCTTTGGGTTTGGTTTGGAAGAAAGAATCAGAAATGGGAGTACTCTTGTGTTTGTAAAACAAACAAAGATATCGTTCATTCAAGTGGTCGGCTTTTCCATTTAAATTTAGTGATTTCCACAGAAGGGCAGCCAGCGGATGTTCAGCAAATCCAGAATAATGTCACTAATCTCACAGCAAGCATTGATTTATTCTTTGAACGCGCGCGTAGATATGCGACGACGCGTCTTTATTTAGAGAAAGAAATATCTGATATACAGGTGAAGAGTAATCTGGATTGGCACGGGGGTCTTACTATGCTTGAATTTCTGCAAAAAGTGGGAATACAGAGGTTTGTTCCTCACAATTTTTGTTTCAACGTAGCTGACATGCAATAGATAAGCGTACGGGCTCGTTTAGATTCACAGCAAGGTTTATCCTTCACCAAATTCACCCACAAGCTGCTTCAGGCGCACGATTTCTATCATCTCCACAAACACCACGACTGCACGATTCAAGTCGGCGGCTCAGATCAACGGGGGAATGTATTAGCAAGAATAGAATTAATCAGTCGTTTGGATCAATCTTCTGGAAAAAACGAGCGGAGGCATACGGCCTCACAACACCACTATTAACAACGTCGACAGGCGAAAAGTTTGGTAAGAGTGCTGGAAATGCTGTCTGGTTAGATGCGAATATGACTAGTGTGTTTGACTTCCATCAGGTATGTCATGGCACTCCTGGGTCAATCTTTTACTAAAATAAATGTTAGTACTTTTTGAAAATAACTAACGCAGATGTGGAGAAGCATTCTGCCTCTTCCACTGCCAACATTTCTTTATTTCGCCGTTTTCAGGGCTCGGACGGGCCGGATGGCGGTGAGGGGACGAGGGTCAATTGCCAAGTGGAGTCGTGGTACTTATGTAAGTACGGGTGCTCACAGCCCGGCGTAGAAATTTTTGTGAGTGAAATTGAAAAACCCTCGCGTGAATTCACAAGATAAGCGGCGTTTGTGATATGGTGTCCACTATGAACAAATTGTCCCCAAGCGTCATGGAAACAGGACGAAGGGCCTCACATTATATCACCTACGAGTAATCTATTTTGAACGATGTCAACTAAATATATATTTCCTTCAAGACTCCGTATTGTTGGTAAAAGGGGAACATGAGAAAGAACGGCAAACGGCTCGTTCAAACCTGCGGATATTGTGGGTGTTGCTGCCCCATTACTGGGATCTGTTGCGTCGGAACGCCGGTCTGGAGTATCCCAGAGCTACTGGTACCAGATGGTATTGGAACGGTTGCCCCAGGCATTTGGACGTTGCTAGCGCTGTACGGGTTGTTGACGGAACCTATGTTATTTACCGATAACGGTTGGACGCTCGCGTCAATGGCAAATTCTTTCCGAGGCGGTGCGGAAAAAGTGGCTTGGCTGACAGAGACGGTCCAAACACGGTCCCCGGCGACCTGCTCACCAGTGCGAGGACAAGAGGATCCGAAATAAATCATAACTGTTCACGCAAGCGATTGAGAATGGGCGAATAAGAATCGTATGAACAGCGTACGGAGAAGCCAACTGGTGAATGACAACCCTTGAGCGCGAAGAACTCTTGACAAACGGTAAAATCAATAGCTGTGATCTCAAAATGTGAGTACAAGGACCGTGCTAGATGGGGATCATGGAACCCACAGCCCGATATGAAACACCACATCCATCGGGAAAGAAATCGGCTCCACTCCGTCAGCACGGCAGCATTCGCAAAGCCACAAGACCAGATGAGTCCTATAATAAATGAGTGCTTATGATGATGTGTGGGGGTGGAGAAGCTGACCGAGGACACATAGCTCAACGGCAATCATAGAAAGAAACGCGCCGTGTCGTATTGCCCCAAGGACTAGCCTGCAATCACCATGTCTGAGCGAAGAAAGGGCAAAGTGGGGGTGGAAGCGTACATGGTGGGTATGAATATAGTGCTCAGAGAACCAGTGACCAGACCCAGGCCTCGAAATCAAAGAATTGGGTCCCCTGTCGAGCTCGGGGTGGTCAGCGCTGTTATATGCGCGGTAATGCCAAGGATGGCGAGGCCGAGCAGCAAGCAGAGACCTATAATATGAATATCGTATCCTGGCTGCTGGATGCAACTTACTGAGGACAACAATACGGAGGATGGAAATGAATGACATTAGCGGACGCGTGTCGTCACCAGAGGAAAAAACGGTGGGGTTTTGGGGGCGGCGGGATGTTGATGTATTTTACCACATGTCCTCTATATTTTATCTGGGTTTACTGTACAGCCGTGATCATCGCTTCGTTTGGCAGGAGTCTATCAAACGTCAATTCGTGAAGGATCAGGCATCAATGCGTCAACAATTATCATGGTACAATGGTCAATAGCAATTGGTTTCCATCGTTACGAAAGGCTCGATGAACGCGAAGAAGGGGG
>JADNYI010000932.1:0-10914 GCA_015501065.1 Infundibulicybe gibba | reverse complement strand
CTCGAGCGGGCAGGATGCCGGCACTGCTGTATACAACGAAGCTTGAGGAAATCACAACACGATGACACCACGCGGTTGGGTCCTGAATGACGTTAGTCTTGGCATCGAGATGATCCTCTGTGCTTTAAATAAGCGACACCGATAATTATCAACTGGCATGCGTGGTATATGATGGTACAACATACATAGGGGGACTATGGAACTACTGCATATTCATGGACACTGAAGTGGAGGACGATGAACCTCACCGTGTCGGATGTGAGTACTTGGAATTGGCATGCTCTCCGCGACGCGCGTCCCCCATCTTCTGAGGCTGGGTTATCGTAGTAGTGGGGCCAGCAAAAATTTGGAGGGGTCTGGGCGAGTGTTGGTCTTACCCGCCTATCACGGTAGCACCCATTTATATGGGCCTTATTTGCAAGTCTGTTTCAAAGGTCTGATACGGATTATGCAATGTTATGAATCGGTTGGACTTTGCATGTGTGGCCTATGGTCGCGGTCACTTCCTTATGTCGTGTTTTTAGTTTCAGCAGATAGAGTTGGGATATGGGAGAAGTTAATGTGATGGTATCGACAAGCGTGCGGCAGCTGGGAATTGTACATGTTTGCTCATAGGACTGTCGCTCATCACATACCAATAAAACTTTAATCCAGCCGCTTACCTCGACGACCTCAAGATCGTTCACAGAAAAATGGTGAGTCATCCCCATAGCCTTCGCCCTCTGATTGACATGGTCATTACAGAGACCTATACTTCTTCAAGGTAATTATTGCGCCCGTCTTTATGATAACCCCCTCATTTGCTCTTGTGCACAACAGGTCATGAGCGCTCTCTAACACAAATCAAATTCAATACAGAAGGAGATCTTCTGTTTTCGTGTTCGAAGGACCATATCATTAATGTCTGGTATTCGCACAACGGAGAACGGTTGGGGACGTATGATGGGAATAATGGAACGGTATGGACGGTGGATATCGATTGTGAGTTATTTTATCGCGATTTTGGATGATGTGGCTTACTCCTTTCCCTCAGCAGAATCTAGATTCATGGTTTCTGGCGCCGCTGACAACACACTACGACTATGGTCTGTTGCATCAGGAAAATGTTTATACACATGGGAGTTTCCTACCGCCGTGAAACGGGTAGCCTTCAACGAAAACGATACCCAGGTGGTTTGCATAACAGAGCAACGGATGGGTCATCAATGCGCGATTCGGGTGTTTAATATCAATCGTGAAGGAGACGGTTCCAGTCGTACGTGATTTGGGTATCCTTGCAACCTGATCTAAAGGCACCTCAGAATCACGGGAGCCCCTCCATATGTTCAACCCGATTGGATCAAAGGCCACCGTTTGTGCATTTACACTAACGCCGAATATAATTATTACGGGCCACGAATCTGGAAAAGTGGCCCTCTTCAACGTTAAGACTGGCGATGAAGTCAACAGCAATGAGCGGGCACATGGCGATGTTGTCACAGACTTGCAGTTGAGCAAGGACCGCACATACTGTATTACCAGCAGCAAGGATAAAGCAGCACGGGTAGGTTATTCTTAAATCATCCTTCATGCTGAGAAAATGAAATCTGATAGATACATGACACAAAAAATTTGATGGTCATCAAAACATTCACGACGGAAACGCCGTTAAATAGTGCAGCACTTGCACCAACTCGACCATATGCAAGTCTCCATCAACCTAACCGGAGTAGTTGGGCTAATCTCTTCACAGGTCTTACTTGGAGGGGGTCAGGAGGCAATGAATGTCACAACGACGTCGCTTCGTCAGGGCAAATTTGAAACACGCTTCTGGCACAAGGTGTTTGAGGAGGAGGTTGGCCGTGTAAAAGGACACTTTGGACCTATCAATACGTGAGTGGGCCGATCCATGTGACTTGCGTTGTGAGCTAAGGATTGCTTTGGGATACCAGTATTGCTGTCCATCCAGCCGGCCATTGTTACGCTTCAGGCGGAGAGGACGGCTTCATTCGTGTGCATCACTTCGATGAGTCTTATTTTCGGGCCAAACCGTATGGCGACCTCGAAATACTTGAATGAGCCATACCTACGTTACTGCTGATGTACATACATAATCTGATTTTGTTGCAAAGAGATTGTTGGGCGCATCAGGAGCCTTTTTTAGGAGGACAATCAATTTTTGATGTTCATATATAATTAGTGTCACCATCCGGAGATCCTATTGTCTGGCTGTCGATTATGTAATCTCCATTCAAGGGGATTTCCAAATCGGACTCCTGACAGAACGTTGGGTTCTTCAACAACTGCTTCTCTTCTTGCTCACTGGTGACCAAATTTCCATTCATTTATCCTCTCACGTTGCTGCAATGACATCAACCACACTTATTTTGATACTGCTATGTTTGTCGACTCCAATATTTTCACTAAGCTGGCGAGACTGGGTTGGTCGCCGGTCGGAGCCCGCACGCGTAGTTCCGTCAGAAGGATATTATAATCCAATGGCCAACGGTGGCAGCATGCTCACGGTAAGTCAACATGTGTTGGCCGAGAGTGCTCAACTTATCTTCCTGTGCAGCAAGTGGAGAACACCTTCCCAGCAGGGCAGGGCGAACCTATAAATGCTATCATTTCAGGCAGCTCGGATGCTCGCGTACTCGTAGACGCAGAGACTGATGGAGGACTGCGAAATTTCTTCCTGTGCGCAGATTCCATGCTGCTGTGCCACCAATACTTACAAACAATAGGTCGATTGGATTCTCCGGAGAATGTCTGGGACAGCACTCTGGGTCTGACCAAGCAGCAAATCTAGGTGACGGAAATGGTTATAGTACGTGGTTGTGCTGCGTTCCACTATTCATATCCCCAACCTGGCCCAGAAAACGAAACATCCGTTATACGGTGGAACTATGGCGATGCAGCCCTAGGGGCTTGTAAGGAAACCATACAAGGTGGTAATCATTTTCGATACTGGGTACAGAATGGCCGCTCCGGGAATAGGTATGATCTATTCCACGTTATCGGTGATGTTGTTTAAATTCTCGGGTCGGTAGCGGCGCTATATTCATGGCTGTCTCCTATGAGCTACCTATTGCTCGTGCGTTCGCGAATTTATGGAAAACATTTGGCCCACTCTAACCTCTCCCTTCAGAACAGCATGATATCATCGGAAATGGGTACAATCTGGGCAGGTAAGCCACCCAAACAGAACATCAAACCATGAGCATCACCTTTTTCCTTTCCAGGGACTGGCTAATAGGAAATATCACTCGTTCAGCAATACCCACGGACAAACTCACGAATGAATCGACTTACTCCGGAACAACATCCTATAATGGCTACACTTACCAAACCGATATCAAATATGTGCCAAGCCTCCTATCAAATACAAGCATGGGCATTAATCACAACATTACGGTGGGAATAAATGGCATCAATGCTGTGGATGGTCTCGTCGCCGTAATAGACATTAAAATCCCAGTGAGCCCCCAGAAAAACACGTGAGTTTCCAACAGGTTTCCGCGTGTTGTTAATTTCAATGTTTTTCCAGTGGCACACAAGCCTGGAAATCATCATCCGTGCTACTGCTAACACCCCTGGTCTTATCACTCTCATTCTTAATCTGTATATAATCCGGAGCCCGCCCTCCTTAGATGCAAAACTGATGGACTAAATCACGGACTCGAAATAATATAATCGTCACCTAGCGCATCGACATATGACCAACGATCTTACTTATATTTACATGGGCCCTAACCACTGGCTGGTTGGGATACCCTGCCGGCACGACATTTAACCATTCACGATAGCAACCAGGCTGCAACTGTATAACCATAGAGGCCAGATTCTACAATATTATTCAACATTTATTGCGGTTATGATGGTTGGATACCTCAAGTAATCAACGCAGCCCCTCCAGACCATGCGTTCATAAATCTGGGAAAGGTGGATAGGTTCCAACCCAGGCTGGTGTTGTCTCGCCTAAGCCTTGAAGGTGCTATAGAATACTTTAGCTGCCCTTACCTTTGCTGGGAATGGTAAATCAGTGAAAAGCCGCAATACCCTCCTCAGACACAAAATCTGAGCGAAATGATATTGGCAATCTAATACTCTGTTCAGGACATCTCGATCCCCAAGGTGTATGTAGTTGGCCTGCTTAATACCAAGTCTGCCCTTCTTCAATATTAAAATGGCTTTACAGTGTATAGAAATCTGAAGATACCGTGACGAGGTCCCAGTGGTTGTCGATTCTGTTTCTATCCAGCAAGTGACTTCAATTAGCGCCATTCAACAGAGGGAAATCCAACATACAGCCAATGACGCGCTTATCCCGGCTTTTGTGCCTTTTGATCGCCGACCACTGGTTGGTATCTAATACTATTCTCGGTTGACGCTTCGAGCACGATGGGAAAATTGAAGTTGAGGATGGAATAAACAATATGTTTGTTATTATGTACACCAAGAGGGAGTTTCGGTGAAAAATCGCCCTGGTATTGAGCGGATAATGCATTCAGAGTAAACCCGGAACTACAATTTTCCGGTTTTTGGATAGCTGTCCCCAAATCGTTTCTGGTACCATTTGTGTCCGTTGTAAGCACGTGGGAACATAGTGAGGAGTTCCATAATAAGAAAGATGTGTGGTGGTGTGAGATTTGGGAGAAAGTATGACGCTGGCGTTGTGAAGAGAGATACGGCGGTAGAGGGGGCCGACAGAAGCATGCTGGGGACGGAGGATAGCAGGGTAGGAATAGCGGAGACATCTGGAATGTAGAATGGAAGGGGAGCCGCGGCGAGGGCAAATCCAAGCCATTCAATCCATTCGCACAGATAATTTGGGTAGGAAACGTATTCGTAGAGGAGGCCATACGGGATCGAATAGTGTTCGCCCTCCCCATTTTCAGATTTCTCGTTTGAGTCGTCGCGCTTCTTGCCGCTTTCTTTGGCTTTTCGCCTTAGGTCGTATAACATCTCGTCGTGAACGATATTTCCAATGAGACCGCCGAAAAACATTGCCAGGCCTAGGTAGAATGAAGGACGATCATATGCTAGGGATGGGTTGAGGAATATTCTGGCGAACGGGGAAGACATGTAGGCTCCCATCAATGAGCCATTGATGATATTGAAACATACACCACACAAGGGAACGATGAGGTGGGATTTAGATCTTGATGGTGACCTCAGAGGGGAAAGTATTGCACGATTCGTGTAGTGGGCCAAATAACACGCTGCCAGCACAGTCTGGGGGCTGAATATCCCAGGGAGTCCAGGCGAATAGTATGACAATGGTGTTGCGAGGAAGGATATAATGAAGCAAATTGGCGATACGAGCTCCATCACTATCCAGGACTTGATCCCATCAACGAGGAAGGGACTCGACTCGCTAGGAGTGAACCGGCCAAAAGGCGCGTTCACGACGAGCGAGGTCGCACCGAACAGTGTGGGCGCGATTGTGAACCATTTTCTTGCAACTAGGGTATACTATGTCAGATCCTGCAGGAGTTGGTTTATGAGCTGGGCTAACCGTTATAAACGAGCAAGGGATTGGTAGAAAATAAAGGTGTCATTGTTACCAGTGGAATCTGGATGCGGGAAGCGCTTCAAAATGATCCTAGTCACACTTGTCGGGTGGGTATATATTGCTGACGCCGGGCCGGGCCAGCCATCCAGACTGCAACCATGACCATTGCATCATACCAGTTGTCGATTATCAGGCTGGGCTTCCGCTGAGAACGCTCATCTTTCCCCTATCTGACTCTCCAAGGGATGCTGCAGACTCCCGTCGGTCCGGCTGAAACTATTTAACGCGTTGGGATGTAAGTTTGTGCTCTGCACACGAAAGGTATTTCCCAATATGCTCAATAATCTAAAAGCAAAATCCACTAGCAGATAATGATATAAAACACTTTTGACAGGGTACTTTCTGCGTGCTACTTTCCAGGCATCGGGCACACTCGCCTGCGGCTTGCGTGATACCTATACGTTGAGTATTCAGAAGGATAACTCGGTTTCGGCTTAATATCCCTCCCAAGCCCGACAACGGCCATTTCCGAATTGCATATATCTGATCAAAGCGTTCTCGTTTCGTAAGGGCAAGGCAAAATACTCTTTCCCTTGCGCAGGGGTCAACACGACCGACACTGTAACGGCTAGTATGCGATTGGCCTCATTGACTAGAATTTTTGAACACTTTCCCGGCATCCTTATCAAATACACTCGATGGATCCGCAGCAGCAGGGAACTGAACTGAACCATGCGGACCATTAACATTTGTATTTATTGTTCAGCTCATTGTAGCATCTCGGGTATAACATATATCGTCTGTGCATATTCATTTGGCGCGCTCATTAATTAGGTATGGCGTGAGGCCACCTTGGCTAGTTATTGGCGTTACTGGATGTCAATTTCAGCACCTCCATCAGTACATGACTATTTGCTTCGATTTTAGAACTTCAATTTGAGTTTGGGGTGTTGTCATTTTGGATACATAAACTGTCGGATTTCCCCCAACACCGGTTGTCAGCCGTGACAACCGAGTAGAAATCGGAGTTTTCTGCCTTTAACATGTATGATGTATGCGTGCCCGTGCCGAGTCGTAGCTGTTGCCATATCTATGTCACTTGCCATTCAACCCCTCACAGCGAATCTGGCCCACGACTATGCAGACGGAGCCACCTACTGCATTGACCCAAAGGTTTACAAATTTTGGCAAATTCCGCCGATAAACCTACCTCCTTCAATAAATCGATCCCGCAGGGTGCACTGGGAAGCACTACACATATTTCGCACAAATGAGTACATGGCATTGAGGTTCATAAATATCCCTAATCCCTTCGAGTGAACACAAGGGGCATCCGGATCGGACTACCAAGCATGAGCATCAAAATTCGTGCTACTAAGTGGTCAGGGACATACGTTAGGGTGATCCCAGGCCTGGCCCTCAAAATCCGTTCCTTCCGAGCCTCGAAGGTCTCATTTGCGAACTGAAGCTCTTCCTTAACGGAAATTCTGTATTTCGACACGAGCATAGTGAGGATAGCTATGCCCTCAGTTTCGAAAAATCTGTTGGAAATTATTTAACAGCCTAAGTGGCGGTCATGAACGAGCTACCTTCGCCCAAGACATGCACGGGCGCCTGAGCACATGGTTTATTTATGTTTTTAGTTACAATAATGAGTCGAGAACATACCAGCACTGAAGGGCACAAATGCATCGCGGGGCCAGTCTTCCAGGAACCTGCTAGGTCTGAATGCATGTGGATCCTCCCAGTAGCGCGCTACACCACCAATTTGTAAGCCGGAATGAAAGGGGGTGAAAATTACCGTGTACGATTATAGTGCAATCCCGAGCCGTCAATTACGACGTGAGTTCCTTTCGGGACGGGGATGGTCTTTCGCTCTCCATGTTGGTTGCCAGCGACCAATGTCGTGTCTTCGGCACTGTATTTTGGAATGATTGCTGCCTGTAAATCCATGGGCGTGAGCTTAAGTTCCAACAGGGATATACATGGTTGATATTACAGGTGGGAACATTCTTAGAGTTTCGTAGAATACACTGTAATATGGGATCACTCAGTTCCATGCCATGCGCCAAGCCGTGTGTCAAAACTTACGCCATCGAGTGGGTGAAAAGCTGCATCTCCTCATATTTCTGATTTGGAATATGTTATGCATTCACGCATCCATTGATAGATCTGCTTACCGGGACACGCCCATCCGGAATAACACTTCTGATGTGTTGGTAAAGCCACTCTTGTTCATCTTGGTATAGTGCTAGCATCCCAAATGTGAAGCACAAGGTATGTGCAGTGGTCTGGGGCACCGCAGATGAGCATACAGCGATTCACAGACAGGGAATGTTGAACTTACTTCATGCCCGGCGAGAAGGAATATGAAGATATTTCCTGGTAGCTCCATTGATCAAAATGTTGAGCAATGTTCACGAGGGGAAGAGAGGAATACCGATGAGTTCACTCTCGGTCAATGCAGAGTCGTCCCCATCCTCGTTGTTTGCATCTAGGAGGCTACTGAAGAGGTCGAATCTCTCCACTTTTTCCGACGCCTGACGATCCCTGATCATCTCAGACATATAACGCTGAAATTTCAAGCAGCTCAGATAGCAACAGCAGTTTCCTTGGTAGCATTTCATACCTGAAGCTCGCTGAAGGCAAGTCGAATTTCCCGCAAGTGCGATGTCATCCCCATTGCCCAATCAGGGACAATGATTTTGGCTATGACACCGGTTGATACGATATGGAGGGCATCCTTGAATGATAGCTTATGGCCGGGGGGTATCGCAGAATCTTCCTCCCAGGAAATCGAACGGCCGAAACCTGTCAGCGGCATTGAATTCCCGTCCATGGTAATTTACCATCATGATGACTTACCAGCCACACCAATGACGAAGAGCGCGATCTGCGAGTGGTTGATGAACATCCTGGGCACAGCCCAAGGCCCGGGGACGCACCGGAAGCGTGATCTCGACGCAGTGGTCGGTGGTGACCTGCTCCTGTTTGCCCCACACGTTGTCAAATAGACCGTTCATAATCTTCACAGTCTCATCCCAAACCAGCTTGTTATTGCGCTGGATTCGAGTTAACGCCAACATCGGACCGTTGGGGTGGGGGGTGCGATAACACTTACTTCAGAGAACGCAGGCGCGGATATCTTCCTATACTTCTTCCATTCGTCCCCCTCAGAGGCCACAATGTTTCGCCCAAAGACTAAGAGGGCGCCATATTGTTCAACAGGTTTGGGAAATCGCGCTCGCGAGGAGGTTACTTCCTGAAAAAGGATCAAGTCAATATCTAATTTATCACTACTATTACAGGTAGTGACTGTAACCTTGATCGCTGATGCATCAGCCAGCATCAAACTTGCTGTGGCCTGGGGCCAGAAGGATATCTGTTCATCATTGTTCGTTAGAGAATATCGACGATATCTAATAGGAACTTACCGCCCCATAAATATCCCAGCCAACCTCGCTATAAACTAATGTGGTTTAGCCGGAAATCCATATCTGTCCGGACACATATTACCTTTGTGTTTATTGATAAAGGTGTGGTTGCGGCCAAGAGTAATTCCACGAATTGGTGGAAGTATGTTGCCAATAGCACCAGCTTGGTAGAATATGGTGCGATATCCTGGGTGGTTTCTAGACAACGTGTCGGCTGCAGCTCGAAAACAAGCATAGCTCAGCTCACTGAATCGACCAAATAGCCTGCCAGAATGCGACTACTTTTCGAATGAAGACAAGCAGGGTAATTGACGAGAGGAGAATAATGGAGGTATTGGTATCAAGCATTGAATGAAGATGGCCGCTCCAATCCTAATCCAATCCTAATAACTGAGTTTTCTCGACAACTTACTAAGTTGTACAGGCACATCGTTCCGGCTATATGGCACCCACCTGATGTACTATTTCAATCTTCCGGTTGCCGCGCTTCTTGACAATGACATGAGAAATTACAATGATTTAGCTGCGTCAAGTCAGTTGTGATCGAGACCTGGTCTGGAGTATTTTGGAGACCGAAATATAGTACATACCGGTGAGCCTTGGGAATTATTGAACACTTAGCGTCGCAATGTCCATTTCGAGTGGTCTATATTTGCGAAATTGCGATTCTGGGCTCCGTATATACGGAGACCCGTTCCTGACTTTGACCCGGGGGCCGGATGGTCCGACCCAACAAGCTTTACGGTGAGAACTTGAACTTGAGCAGGGCATCATTGCGAGTGGCCACCCCAGCAAAACAAGTTGGCGTGAAATAAATATGGCTTCTGTTTCCTAGGGGAAGAAATAGCCTAGTCTGGGTCAGCGCTTATCATCACATGTGTACCTGAATCTTGGAGTTCGGGAGTCTGAGCGTCGCCGTACGGCCCGTTGTGTTATGGTGATATAAATAGCTAAGTACTGGTTGTGGATGTGCCTTTTTTAGTCTATGATGGAGATGTCATCTACAGTTACCCACTTGTTTCAACACCAAGCGTTAGTTTAACTGTTAAGCTTGACAATTTTCTCCCTCATCATCTAGTCAAAATTAAAGTAGGCGGAATGTTTCTAATACACACAATGATGGTTTCTGGAACGGCTCAGAGCTCCGGAAATAATACTAGTCATGGTTACCTTGCTGGACCGTGACAAGGCCTTTCACTTTCCTTATCATGAACTTGTTATATTACGCCACAACTTTTCCACCAAGCCATACCGTGACTTGGTCTTAGTAGGCCTAGTCGAGCTGCCTGGACCATTCCTTGAATGAAAATCTTTGTTCCAACTAAACTATCCAGCTAGCAGGCCAGGTGTTCTTACACGAAACAAGCCCGGCTTTCCTGCCCATGATCGCCTCGGCCTAGTCGAGCGGAGTATGACTGAGCGACTACTACCGCATTCAAGTTGGCTCAAAGGTTTGACGAATTTCGGCAAAATTCCACTGATGAACCTACCTCCTTCAAGGAATTTGATTCAGGGGTGCACTGAGAATCGCCTACACAAATTTCGCACAAGTGGTATATGTTCGTAAATATCCCTAATCCCTTCGAGTGAACACAAGGGGCGTCCGGATCGGGCTATCAAGCAGGGGAGTCAAAATTCGTGTGACTATGTCGTGATCAGCGGGACATACGTTAGGGTAAGCCCAGGCCTGGCTCTCAAAATCCGTTCCTTCCGAGCCTCGAAGGTCTCATTTGCGAATTGGGCCTCTTCCTTAACGGATATTCTGTATTTCGACACGAGCATAGTGAGGATAGCTATGCCCTCAGTTTCGAAAAATCTGTTGGGGATCGTTTGTTAACGGCTCAAGTGGCGGTCATGAATGGATTACCTTCGCCCAAGGCATGCACGGGCGCCTGAATGCGTGATTTATTTATGTTTTATGTAGTTATGATGAATCAAGAACATACCAACACTGAAGGGCACGAACGCATCGCGGGGCCAATCTCC
>JADNYI010000931.1:0-10929 GCA_015501065.1 Infundibulicybe gibba | reverse complement strand
CAGTTCGACGTGAGACGTACTAAGTACGCCAACAATAAAGCCTACTAAGGCCCAAGGTAACCACTGGCCGCCTCAATCACCTTCTCTTATAATCAGACCTATCACCCAAGATCTGGGGTGCCAGGCGGCTATTCGCAGAAACTAGATGTGTATTAGCAACATAACGCTGAGAAATACCTGCGATACCGGATCTACCCCACTACGACATGGGGTCACTGATTGGTGCTATGTACTAAGCGCCTGCCCCACTCGTGTAAATCCTGACGCCCATTCCGACTTCCGTTCACTTTCCACCGACTCGGTCCAACAGATCTGAATTCTGGACTCGGACATTGGCATGTAGTAGCAGCCTTCATCTATAGACTTGACCCTGTGGATATGGATGAGACCGTTGCCGTGAGCGTGCCATGTGAGAGCTGCCCAGCTGCGAATGTATATTATAAAACAAAGCGTAGTGGGTATCCTGAATAACACGCCCACTCGTAGCATAACTAACGATCCTGAGGGTGTTCCAAGGCAAGCCATTTTGCAAAAGAGGGACAGGGACTAACTCTCTCATCAATCCAGTTTCCCGTGGGCCAACTCGGATGGATCATAGCGCAAACAGGGATGGTACTCACGGCGTGAGGCATGGAAAATAAACTGCCCAGGGTCAAACGGCAATGCTTGGTGGAGTACAGCTCGGCTATTGAGGCAGCCCGCCCAATTTTAACCAAGTGGGCCTATTGTGCTGCATTGTTTATGGCCCCAACCAATCATCACGCAAGTGCCCAGACCCAACACTCTCAGAGTATTTGAGATGAATAAATCAGATGTAGCACGAGCAAAAGGATACAACCATTCCCGAAACAAACCCCGCCGTTCCTTTGAGCGCTAGGACAAGTCCAGAAAATACCTTTGTAGATGGCAAACCCGTTTTGAGAAGCCTGCAAACTTGAAGGGTGCTTGGAGAACGCGGTTTTGGTACCACAACACGCGCCCTACAGATTTTTTGTGTGGCGCGGTTCCGTAGCGAGCAAGGTTGTTTTATAAATCAGGTTTCATAACTTGAGGCTCTGATCAGGTCAGGAGCCAAGGGCACGAAAGCATATCCTTCAACTTAGGTGGAGCTCAGTTCAATCGAAATAGCACACCCCATAAATCGATCGAACTGGTATCCAAACTGACTATTTATCTAATTAATAGCTGAGGACATTAATCGTGAGATACCAAAGACAACAAAGGTCGCTGTCACACAATCCTGGGGTTGTGGTTATTCGGCAGCTCATCAATTGGGTTCATGAGCGCTTATCACACGGCCTTACAGGAAAAGCTGCGGCTTGGGCAGCCGGAAAACAGCGGAAGCAGCATCGCCAGGTCTCTGGAAGCAACAATATGTCTATTGAAGCTACACTCAATTATGTAATACAACTGATGCACATTTCACCGACCTTTGCAATTAATATATACGTGTTTGTCGCATCGAGTACGGGGAAATAAGGTTCCCTGCCAGCGGAGCACGAGCTCGGCGGCGATACAGTGTTTTAATATTTCACAATTGGCGCGCGATAATCGCTGCGAGGGCGGCTGATGTGAAACATACGGACTGTATGCCGCGCCGGGGAGAAGTCCCGGAAAGCTATTGATCGAACTGGTGACTTGCGGGTACTCATAACATCTGGCATGCTATTTTCGGCACCAATCACAGGGATCAGGAGCAGTGGAGAGCCTCACCTGGTTGAGTTTACTTGAACACCCCCCCCTCGCAATGTTAACTGGCGCTATATAATAGTGTAGGAAGCCGGACGTTGAGAATAACAAGGCACCCCATGGATCCATCCAGTCCAATCCCCCATCAATGTTCTTAGTCCCTAAGACACGCACTCGGAAAAAGATCTAGTGGCTCCGAAACTGAGGGATGCGTCGGATCGCCCAACGCTCAGCAAACGCACCAATAGCGAATATGTTGAAATGTGCTTCATCAAGACAAGATACCGCGGACGCACAACATACTCGCGGGGTTCTTCACATGGATCCTCCTCGCAGGATTCGTGCTGTTCCCAGGGACATTCTCGAGCTTGAAAAATGACTCGGTACCGAAGTTAGCTGGAGTGGCTGGTGAAGTCGAGAAAAATATTTTGGGCGTGATCCAGAACCTACCCCTGTGAGTTGGATAACATTGCAGCGGATGGTTGAACTGATCTGCTGAAATTCAGATTTGTAGTTGCCTTTGTCTGCTGTGGAATTGGGGCCGTCGGAATGATCTATCTTGGTGGAGGTGGTCGAATAACTATGTCTGGCTGGTAAACAGGATTTTCATGTGAGAATCATTTATCTAAGTCAGGATCTCCTCAGCTGTAACACAAAAACAGCCCCGGGGACGCTGAATTCGCTCGCGGGGGTAATCTCACGCTGGTCAATGTCTACGGCGCAGAGCACGGGGAGTTCTCTACCACGAGCAAGATCACTATCATTGTGACAGGTGCATCGACCCTTGTATGTGGGCTATCGCCGTTGGTATACAGCCTATGGAAGCTGCAGGGCGTCAAACGACAACATGATAAGAAGCTTGGAGAAGAGCGCGTCGATGAGGATGAACCAGGATGTCTGGGTTTTTATGGTCACTAGCGGGGCTATGAACACGGCATGAACATGATGTGGATTCAGATACGCAGCAATTACGGTTTATTGGGTAGAGAACTTTCCGAGTCGATGAATATGAGAGGAGAGCCGTTCAACTCGAGCTACACTGATATTAATGGAGGCAGGGGGAGCTCTTGCGATGCTACTACGGGCGTCGTCGCCAGAACGATGGTAAAAGGAAGTTGGTGATTTGAAGCCCGCCACTGGCAGAACATACGTCAGCAGCTATTCATAGAAAGTAGACATATCAGCAACATAGCGCCAAGAAATCACTCACTATGCTAAATTTATCTGGTTCCACTATCACACGACTCTGAGGGCACCATATAATGACGCGGGCTGAGAGCCTGCCGCCACTTGAACCTAAATGCCCTTTCGATTTCCATCTACATCCCACCAAGTTCCCCCGGATCCCAAGCACGCTTTTTCGGAAAGTGGCAGGGCGCCCAGAATCCCAAAGGCGCAACGAACAATGGCCGTCCATCACTTGCTCAACATGTTAGCCAGATGGACACCCAATACGTGAACATGTTGTTGGCCCTTGACGGAATACCGCGACTTCACAACCTACTTGCGGGGTTCTTTACGTGGATCCTCCTCGCAGGGTTTGTGCTGTTCCCGGGCACATTCACGAGTTTGCAAAGTACGCAGGGACAGGGGGCATCAGGGGCAGCTGGTGAAGTTGAGAGAAATATCCTGAAGGTGATAAAAGATATACCTTTGTAAGTAACACAACGAAATACCCTGTCAGGTGAATTGAGCTTGCATGGGCCATCGGAGGGTAGGTTTGTCATCGCATTATATGTTGCGGAATTGGAGCTATTGGGATGGTATACCTGTGGTGGAGATGGATGCACAATTACGTCTGGCTAGTAAACAGAATATTTTTGTGAGTATTCTTCCGATCAACAAATTGCTCTGGGCATGTAATCTGAAACCATGCAAGGCCTGGGACATTGAACTCACTTACGGGGGTAATCTCTACATTGGTTAATGTGTACGGCGCACAGCATGGGGACTTTTCCACTGCGAGTAAGATCACTCTTGTGGTCACGGCAGCAGCAGCACTTGTGTGTGGGGTCCTCACGTTGATATATAGTTTGTGGAAGTTGCGGGGCGTTAAACGGAGGCATGATAGAATGGCTGGAAGAGAGCGCACAGGAAAGCACGGTGAAGGATTTGTGGAGCGCGTGAAACGAGAGGCGATGGAGGTGGAACCAGAGCCAGGAATGGTGTGAACGCGATACGGACCATGTGTATTTTGTAAATCTTAATTATGATTATGTAAACCCGCCACAAGCAAAATTTCTGTCGCGTTCTCGCCAACGCCAACGCGTCCTCGTTTTCTATTTGTGACTGACCACACCGAGGTTCAATTATGCGTGATACTGGCGTATTCAACATAAAACGGGCCCTCCCTCGCATGGTTCGTCTTCACTCAGAGTCCTTTTCCCTCATTTAACATATCTTTAGAGTTGGTCCCCGAAAAATCTTTACAACCTTTGGGCACGTACTGCTGGGCACAAATCTGAAGAAATCAGGTTTACTCGTACTTCCTCGTCTCTCTTCCAACAGCGGTGGAAGTCCAAGGCTATGGTTCGCGCTTACCATGGGGACTACATCAACGAAAAAATATTCAAGCGCTGGTATCTTCCCGAAACTCTCCCTGATGTTCGTCCCCGCCGAAAGATTCTCGGAGATGACAAAACGGCACTTCAGGAATTTGCCAAACGCAAGCAAAAAGAGAAGGACTTGGAAATAGAGGAAGAACAGAAGGGAATGGCACCGGTTGGGAGTCTGATGTTCGCAGAGGTGGAAAGGCGGATTGATGTATTCATATTCCGGTGCTGCTTTGCACACAGTGTATATGAGGCGCGGCGGCTGGTCATTCATGGGGATGTTATGCTAAATGGCAAGAAGGTACGCATTGGTTTCGCACTTTCTCAAATCACTGACCCGGAAATAGCATCAAAATGCCAACACCCGACTCGCACCTGGGGATATGGTCTCTGTCAATCCAAGTGCCATCCGTTTTTTTAAGCCTCAAACAGCAGAGTATGATGATGTCAACGGATATGACACGCTCAAATCCCAATCTGAGTCTGTGTCTGAATTGGCTACCACCCCCAAACCATCAGCTACCACTAGTACATCTGAACCAGCCACCACACTCGAACCAGTCTCCAGTTCAGAGTCAGCAACTACTGAATCCGAGCTAGCTGCAACCCCCGAAGCCACCTCCTCCGATGCTCCAAACAGCAAAGATGTAGTAGCCACGACCAACCAACCCAAACCCCCCTCCCTTACACCCTTCTACCTCCCAACCTATGCGTCACCGTGGATCTTTATTCCCGCATACATTGAGCCCTCTTTCTCTACCTGTTCCGCCATCTATGTGCGGCATCCTACTGCGCGCCCTGGGTACTCTGAAATACCCACCCCGTATGATGCTGATGGAGAGGTCGTACGTTTCGCCTGGGAGTGGTATGTCAAGCGCCGTCCACGTGTCAGGAGCAAGTCACAGCTTGCACGCATGCCTGAGGACAGGGCCCTTGCAACCATGGAGGACGTGATGGAAGGGAGGAGGTTGTTGAGGAAGGACATTAAAGCGATGGCGAGGAAGTTAAAATAGCTATTAGGTAGATATTTGAATTCTAATATCAATCAATGGTCAAAATTTTTCAGGTCAACATCCAACACTCAACTTTGGTTGTCAGTTGCTGCATCGGTTCTATGGAATAGTTCGTACGTCTCACCAGCCCCAGGTCCTCCGCAAACAAGACGGAACATCACTGGACTGCAGGTTTGGGTTAAGCGCAACTGGACCATGCTTTACATGAATGTTCGTAACATGCTTCTGGCGACTGGTCCAATTCTTACACTTTGTCTATTCTACCTAAAGCGATGTCATTACATTGTCAGTTGCCGATAAAATTATCCAAGTCCACTATATTGAATCCTGAACCCAGGAATGCCGCCGCCAAACTCGCTCTAGCCGAAACACATTATCCAAGCATATCCCGAAGCACAGGACGTCTCGTTATCGTCCTTCGTCACGGCAATGCTCAATATACCATCCCGCCCTTTCTGAATCTAGCTCAACTTCTATTCAGGACCGAAGGCTTCGGGATCAGTCAGCGCGTACCTCCCATTAATCATAAATAGCCTCAGGCTGTGTATGATCACCCACATCGTCCTCCGTTAGTATCGCAGTCTGATACCGAGCCCGGGTGGCGCTTCTGGTAATACGCAAGTTGCGCGGTCTATGTGCAATAATGGGGCAAAACCTACTCTAGGCCGTTGGCGAATTTCAAGCAGGAAGGCCACGGCTCACGAGGGAAATGGTCGCTATACAGTGTCAATTTCACTATGCTAGGCTCTAGCCTGAGGGCCCGGTGACGGGCGTTGCCAGCGCTCATGCGATGGCCCCTGTCAATCCGTCAAAGAGGAGTCAGTACTGATCCGACTATCAGTTACCTCGAACGGTCTTCCTGGTTGAACACGACGCCTTCTCTACCTTTGACCCCGAGGGGGTTCTCAGTGCAATGACTTCGGCATGTTCAATCCCCATAGACGATGTCTACGCCACATCAAATCCCCCACCCAATGTTCTCATACATGTATATGTTGCTGCAATTCTGGTCAGCACTCAGCTCCGCATTCCAGGTTCCCAAAACTGACCACTGGAAAGTTTGAAACTCTGCTCTACGGTATGCCAAACTGTGCTGCTAGCCTAGGCATTGTAGCTGATAGTGGTGGCGACGAGGCATCTATATCGCATTATTCTTCATTTGCATCCATATCCTTCTGCGCAATAAGCCTGAGCGCACGCTGCAATTCCCGCTTCTCGTGCTTGCCGTATTGATGTTCGCCATTGCCACAGCCGACATCGGGGTGACATACGCCTCCCTTTTGCGCTATGCTCTGCAAGGAGAAATAATTCCATTCAGGCGTATCTACCCCAAATTCATGTTATATGTGACGAATAAGTGAGCTACCCACTCTTCCTATATCGTGAGCCTCACTGACCTGTTCAGTGTTCTTGCCGACACTCTTGTAGTAAGCCTGAACGTTTCTCCCTGATATATATATTGATTTAATTTCAGATCTATCGCTGCTATGTCGTATGGGGCCACAATAGACGCATTATCATTTTCCCATGCATCCTCCTTCTTGCTGCGACCAGTACGATATTAACACTTTCAATCCAAACCATCTAAACTATGCTTACCAGTCTGTGGTTACCTCTTCGAGGGTGCCACATCGCCGTCTCTGAAACGGTCATTTCCAATATACCTGCTGATGACATTCACTTTGAACACCCTGATCACCATATTAACAGGTATTCAGGTTATCATACTGCCTCAAAATGCTTACTCAATAAGTTATCAGCCGGGCGCATATGGTGGATATCCCGGAAGGCCCGTCAAATTTTGGGTAGCGATCTTGTGAAGAGATATAATTCGGCGATTGCTATTATGTAGGGCGGGCCCATTTGATCCCGTATTGAGATCCACTCATTCTTGTAGAGTGGAATCTGGTGCGATCTACTCGACCTATATCATTCTTGATGTGATTATATCTGGGCAAGTAAGTACTAATGTGTAGTCCATCCTTAATCCTATTTTTACTCAACCGTGGGACAGCTTGTGCTTGATGCCGGCTTGATTCAAATGGTGGTGCGTGGAACAACCGATGCCTATTATACTCTCTAAATATCACACAGGGCATCGTGCCTACCTTGATCATTGTTCAAGTCGGGTTGGGCCGTGGTATCGTCGGGAGGTCCACCACCGTCATCAGCACCATACAGCCCGAACCCCAGGGATCTATTGCACTAGACATGGCATCCAACAGGGATGGGAGGGTATCGCGTCCAGCATCTGTTCTTGATATCCGTCTGGTGCATGCGTCGCGGCCGGGATGTGCGCAGGTGGAATGCCAATGCTAATTGAATACCAATGGTCCCATCTGGCATGGTTGAGAATGCGGGGATTGCGACCCTCATGTTTGAATTATGGTGTAGTGACACCGATAGTAAATCATTTATATTCTTCTCTAGTCATGATACTACGGGCGGCCCGATGGACGGGGCACATTGCAGCGGGTTTGAAATGGCTGGGAATCCTAGACTACTGCATGCGCACAACGAGCCTTAAATTCACGTCAATGCATCGCACTATGATCGGAGATAGCGACGAAGACAAATATATGAGACCATCAGACTCCTCACGGAAGCATGCATATGTTGATCCTTCAGAGAAATTTCGATAGTAGAGACAACCATCTGTCCACCACTCGTATTCTTATTTCATTTCAACTAATTGTGTTCTCTCGGGTGATTACCATGCTCTCAACCCCCTTGGAAAGACGACAAACACACAGGGACATTCGAGGACTCCTTGTCGAGTATGCTGATCCTTCCGGGAAACCCGATAGTAGAAATATCACTGACTCGCTTCGCCTACCTCTTCAAAAACTTATTCTGACTCGAAATTAGCTTGTTATTCAATAGGTTCGTATCCGCTGGTCCAACTTGAACAAATGATAATCCGGGACCGTGAATTTATGTGGTCGCGTCGTGTTGCGCATGCTTGTGGTATTACCTCTAACACTGACTTGGAATTCAAGAGACCCACACTCAATCAGCAGCTCAGCCAATCATTCCAAAATTCACTGGAGTGTCGAAATGTAAAACTGCGCGCTGCTTTCTGGGGTCGTACGCCGGAACTTACGAATCCCATCTGGCTTAACACTAACACGAGCAATGATTGGACACTGGTTATGTACTTAGGGAGGGCCCAGGGTCCGTGCTAATGGAGCCAAGATTTGTATCAGTACACTAGTTTGCTGCGACCGTTCTCGAAAATCTTTTGGATACAGCTATCTTCGATTCAAACCCGACCGATGTGATTCCAATCTTGCGTGCACATCCACCACCACTAACGCAGAATGATGCGCCATTTTGACTTCGGCTTGGAAATTACCCCGAGCGGTTGGCCGAACAGCGAACTGATGGATTTACTGGAAAGGAAGAAGCGGGGTGCAACAGTCCCTGTAGCCCCATTATTATTTTGTAGGGGAATTCCAGCTGTGCATGTTATAATGTACCACCATGTCTGCCATAGCTTGGGGGAATTATAATGTGCACTCAGAAATTTTGCATGCAAATGATCATTATTGCCCTCAATTATAATACATACATGGCTGGACACATTATAATGAGGGGGGTCCTGAGGGACCATTATTATTTGAACTGCTTCTTTTTGACATCCCATCAAAATCTGGACTTCCTTTGACATCCCATTATTCCCCAGACTTCTTTTGGGTCCCATCATAATTAAATATCATATCCCAAACCATTTTATTGGGATAACATATGGATGTTTTGCCCATAGAACATCATCCTCCCTACCAAATACCACATCTAAACACATAATATTTAATATATAGCACCAATGGAGCCATCTACTGCTTCTGGGAAGTAAAAAGAGTATATATTATAAAAGTCAGATGAAACTGTATTTGGCTTGAGCTTGGAGTTAGTCTGGCCTATGATTATCTTGAAAGTCTTGGGTACTGGGTTCACCCACTGCCAAAATAATTTAATGTGGGCCCAATGGGAGATGAATAAGTGATCCATGACCCTCAGAAAATATGCTAAACCTTTTATAAGCTTATTGGTTTGTGTATTGTCTCAGGAAGGGGGTTATTTGGGGATGGATGGTTTGTGCAGAAGCCATTTCTCCACGGAATAGAATGGAGCAGGGGCGGATCGAAAGCGGCTTAGAATCGCTTTTAAACGCGTCCCTTACCGCTAGAATCCGCCTGTTCAGTGATTTTATATGATAAAAACGGTCCAAATGTATTTTAATTTTAAAATCGCTCAATCTTAGCCACTTCTCCACGGAATCTCTCGCAAATGAGCGCGTTTTTGAGCGTTTTTTATGCGCTTTCCAACGCGTCCCTGCGCGCAAAGATCCGCTGGTGGCGGGAAAACCCGACCCCTGGAGGGCAGGCTGGGGGCGGGCAATGCAGGGATTTGATCGGATTACTAATGGGCGGGTCAGGGTTCGCTCCTAATGCGGGCATACTACCAATCCTGCTGATAATTCAATCATTATAATTCATCCCTAGTGTACATTATAATTTGCCCTAGCTATGGTAGAGATGCAGACACATTATAACAGGCACAGCTGGAATTCCCCTGCAACATTATAATGGGGCTACATGGATACCTCCGGGGTGGGGCTTTAGGTTTATATGAACACGTTGGGTGAGCCCTGCGCATAATATGCTGTCCAGCTTCCCGAGTTGAACATAAGGTCTTCTCTACCTTTGCCAATTTCGGGGGTGTTCTCTCAGCGCAATGAGTTCGACACGTTCGGTCCCCGTATACGATTTCTATACCACATCATATCCCCCATTCAATGCTCCGGCATACATGTATGTTGCTGCAATCCTGGTCAGTACCAGTTCCACATTTCAGGTGCCTGAAACTGACCACCAAGAAGTTTGAAACCCTGCTCTATGGTATGCCAAGCTGTGCCGCCGCCTAGGAATTATAATTGACGACAGTGGCGGAAAGGAATCTATATTGTATTGTTCTTCATTTGCATCCATATCCTCCTGCGGAATAAGCGCACACTGCAACTCCCACTCCTCGTGCTCGCCATATTGATGTTCTCTATTGCCACGGCCGACATCGGGGTGACATATGCCTACCTTTTGCGCTATATCCTGCGAGGAGAGATAGCTCCATTCAAGCATGTCTACCCCAAATTCATGTTATATGTGACGAATAAGTGAGCTATCCACTCTTCCTGTATCATTGACCCAGCTGACTCATTCACATAGCGTTCTTGCCGACACTCTCGTGGTAAGCTGCAACGCTCTCCCTGATATACACTGATTCGATTTTAGATCTATCGTTGCTATGTCGTATGGGGCCACAATAGACGCATTGTCATTTTCCCATGCATCCTCCTACTTGCCCGCGACCAGTATGTTGTTGATCTTATGGTGTTAGTTTTCCGGTCCGAGTGATCTAAACCGTGATAATTAGTCTGTGGCTATCTCTTTGAAGGTGCTACGTCGCCTTCTCTGAAGCGATCATTTCCCATCTATCTATGGATGACATTCACACTGAACATCCTCGTCACCATATTAACAGGTATTAGCTGTGCCTTCATACCCCAAATGTCTGCTCAACACATGATCAGCCGGGCGCATATGGTGGATATCCCGGAAGGCCCGTCGAATTCTGGGTAGCGATCTTGTGAAGAAGTACAATTCGGCAATTGCTGT
>JADNYI010000930.1:0-10945 GCA_015501065.1 Infundibulicybe gibba | reverse complement strand
GACCCCAAATATATATCAGACTTGGCGAAGCTTCTGCCGATGGGAAACCCATACCATCGCTTCGGATGGCGAGTTTCTTACTTGCTTCTGATCAATGTTAACTGCGCCACCAAGAGCTTTCACCATCACCTGGTTACTCACCCCTGGGCCAGGGGTCCTTCCTTGATGGAAATGTGGGAATCTTATCCTCCGATTATCTACGTAGAACCTAGTGTGGGTACGGCAAGAGCTTGCACCATCTCACACCTGGCCCGGGGGTTCTTTTTTGATGGAAATGTGGTAATCCTATTCTCTTATCTGCATGGAACCTAGTGCGAGTGCTACTTAATATATAAATCTTTGGTTTCGCAGGTGCCTTGAGATTGTAAGAGGCGATTGGGGTTAGGAAGATCGGCCAGTCGGCGCCATTTTACACGTATTAACAAGTTGAGAATCAAAATTTAATCTCGAATAGTCAAGTTCGATGGAGTGACTTGGGCATTTCATGCATCGTGCATCAGGATTCAGCATGGCCGAGTTCAATGTGGCAACTACAAGTAGGCAGTGGTCTCCCCCACTATATCATATTATGGTATGGTACTTCTTGTCTCCCATCCCGTAACCCTCGTGCCAACGCGTCCGCCGGGTGAGGCTGGTGCAGTACGATTTGATTACAGGGCGGGGGGATTAAAGGGGAGGGCCTCGGGAGTAGCGGGGTCATCGGTCATGGATCATGTGCCAGTTCTTGCGACGAGTGACATTGACACGAAGCGGTCAGTGCGACCTTGAGTAGGTCGCATGAGTAGTAAGGTCTGTGGGGGTTGTTGAATATATTCGGAATGTCCATCGTACGCAAATCGCACAGCCAAGTCATGGTCCCCGCCCGCGCTAAAGGACACGCATCTACCCAACACTGTCACATTTATCCCACTCATCTCCGGATGACGACCCACGTTGCAGCATTAGCCACCGCCTGACAATCACATGTGAGGCGCTGCGCCATGTAATGGATTAATGGATGCAGGCCCTGCTGTGTTTACGTTCGCACTTGTGTCGTAGTAGTAGTAGTAGTAGTAATATACACGGCATGGTCCAATTCCTGAACCGTGAACACCGGGTTCCGGAGATTATCCCGACATGCGACATGTGTATTCATTAGGTGCGTTGCGCGACGTTCGAAATTTGTGCTGTCGGTCACCCCCGTTTCTCGCGCACTCGTATCCGTTATGAGATACGCGTAACACCAAACCAACGCATATCACACTCAAAACCCAACTCGAGACATAGCTTAGTTATCGAACCATCTCCCTTGTGCATGTCCTCGATACCGCCGATAATGACATCTCTTTGCGCGCACCGCCTTGAATATAGAACTGCCACTCGAACCCAATATGATCCAATAACTAGTATAAGTATAGGAAGAAAGAACAGTTGGAAATACACAAAGTTCAAGCCCGGAGACACCATGCTTCCTTGATCAGATCTGCAGCCCTCTCCGCCACGATGTACACTGGTCCAGTAGTATGCGCCGCAGGGATGACTGGCTGTCGGCACGGAAGGTGAGTGGTACAACGATGAGCATAACCACAACTTACCATCACCGACGCATCAACGATGCGGAGACCCGAAACACCCTTAACCAGCAAGTTGGGGTCAACAACTCCCCATGCGGCATTCTCGGGGGACATGCGAGCAGTCGATGTGGGGTGCCAAATTGTCACCACGCCTTCGCGAACAGCCGATTTGATCTCGTCATCTGTGTTTGCCGCCCCAAGCGTCCCAAAGGGTTGTAGGAGATAGCCCTGCCACGCCCTCGCTTTCAAGAAACGGCGGACAGCTTTAATGGACTCGACCATGATAGTAGAGTCCAACGGGGAAGTCAGGAACGCTGGGTTAATTTGAGGAAACGAGAAAGGATCCGAGGATGCTAACGTGACGGAGCCCACTAGGAATTCGATAAGCTCATGCAAACTGCAGTGAATTTCTGACTCACATGATACAGGGCTGACGACGACTGTATTAACGGTGAGGAAGTTTCCTGTGGCCGGAGCCGGAGTGAGGGTGGCCCCAAAGCCATTCTAGTAGGTGGGTCGTGTGGAATTCAGGAGGACAAATGAAAACTTTCTCACAACAAATAGCATTTCATAATGCCCAGATTTCAGGCCTGACTTAACTTCTTAGTAGATGGCACGCAGAGGTTCCCGCCAACTCACCAGCAGAAGGGTCAGTAAGCCCTTGCAAAATAGAGGAATTGATGCGTCCGAAGCCTATGGTAGTGGCGGGAGCATCGGCGAATAAACCCATCCTAGTCGAATTCCACTCTTGAAGGTCTTGTTCTTGCGCGTTTGGATCACGCAAGACGGTGTCAAAGGTGTTTGTAGAATTGACGGTAAAATAGTTTGAAATGACAGGATGATCTTGCATATGTTGACCAACATCGGGAAGGTTAACTATCGTCTTGACGCCAATCCTCCCGAGGGTGGTTTTATTGCCAATTCCAGATAATAAAAGCAATTGTGGCGTGTTGACTGTACCTGCGGAGAGTATCACCTCATTTTTTGCTGTTACATAGAATTTCTTCCCTTGTATCGATTCGTCAACAAATTAACGCAATACGCCCTACCATGCCTGAGACTTGCCTTTTGCACTCTGGGAAAATTCGACTCGGGTAAATAATGGCCCCCGTCGCGTGGTCCCTGACCGAATAAGCCTAGTTACTTGTGTCTGCACGAGTACATCGAGGTTGGGCCGGGCTAAGGCGGGATCTAAGTGAGCAGTGGCTGAGCTACTTCTCTCGCCATTTCCAATAGCTGATTGGGCAACACCTGGAAGTAGCCTCAGCGCTCGGGTATTCAAGGAAGGTAAGGAGGGGCGGACTAATCCCAATGGAGTTTCCCGACTGCATGTCAAGATTAAAGATAAACTCCCCGCCTAGTTCTCTGCTTGCGTTGATGACGCGACTGTCGGTCTCGGTGGGAAAGTTTGGGAGGCTGATCTGGACTGGGCCATTTCCGTGAACCGACGCATTCGCCTGACCGGATGTATCATGACCGTCTGTGGATGGTACGAGGCGTTCGCTCTACGGACTTGATTGAGAGGGGTGTGGGGGTGACAAGTATCTATTACCTTGAAATAGTAAGGGGCGATCTTCTCCCAGGACCAGCTATGATCTCCAGTTAAATTGGCCCAGCGGTCGTATTCATCATCGGACCCTCGGTTATAGGTTAGGAAGTCTGTCGGTATGAGTCAGCTGGCGCAGCTCGTAGCGGCTATTGGAGAGGAATATACTGATGCTGCTACTCCCGCCCAGAATTTTGCCTCTAGGATAATTCAGGACTCGATTGTCGAGGCCCGCTTGAGGGATAGTTGTGTAGTTCCATGTCAGCGGGGAGGCCGGTTGGATGGAGGGAGCGAGAAAGGGAACGATGGAAGGTAGGGCGCCTTGATTCCTGGGAGTATGCGATTGAGTATTGGGGAAGGAGGTAGCCACAGCATAGACGAACGTGATTCCGGCTTCAATGACCAGACAGAAAATTCCCCACTTTCCGTCAATCGATTCGCAATAACATTCCCGGCTGTGCCACCTGCCAATGGTTTGCGATGGATCACCGAGGTCCGAGAAGTAGGAAAACAGATGTCCTACCTCCAACAATCACAAAGTCATAATTCGCTTTCCTGAGCTCCACGGGATCGGTGTAGAATGTGGCGTGAGCCGGACCAATGGCGTACGAGATGAGAAGATAAATGAGGGATAGTCGCTTAAGCATCGTCTCGAAGCACTGGATGTTGTGTGTTCATCAGTCTTGATGCTGATTTTAAGAGAAGGGTTAATCCAAAAATAGTGAGCCGCTTTGATCTAGAGTAGGGGCGGTTGTCATTGGTGTGTAGTGGCAACATGGTACATAGCTCATGGCAGTTGTTGCTATCGTAATCGCGGGTGTTCGTCAGACGTCCGACGTCGTGGAACCCCAAGTTTTCGACATCCGTCAAACAGTAGGTCAATGTGACATCTCGATGAGGTTCGAGATTTCCACTGAAATAGGTGGGAATGATGTAGCAATCTCGTGGATTTTAAATATGTCGGTGCTATCCCATGTCCCAGGTGGCTGGGAATGCTGCATGCATTAATACTGCCGTGATGGGAAGCATCTAGATGTGAGCTCGCAATTCCCGTTTAGCTAGTAACAAGCTTCAACCACAAGCTTGTGGCCGATCGGAGGTGACCGGGGTCTGCACGGCACCCAGACTCAGTGATGAATATCATCGGAAGCTCAGATTTCTATATTACAGACCGTGAATCCATTTCTTGTATTATATCATATCCGGAAAGATGGTCAAAGTCCTCTTCAGGATTTCGTCTTCCAGTCTTGCCACCGATCAGTTTGACTCAGCTTGAGGACCTTTTAGGCTGTTGGAAATAGCGGAATTCCGGCATCTCGGCTGATGGCAGTCCAGGACATTTAGAATCTTGGATGATGCTCTATCTACGGATTTCCGCAGGAAGGCACCCATTTGATGATATCTGATTCCATTCTTAGATCTCCAATTCCTCGCCGAGCTCATTGACTATACCTCCAAATTTCATTTATATGCCAGCCCAAGAGTGAAATTGTGCAGTATATCAATGCCCATCACCACGCTTGAGGAATTCACGTCGGCTACGTTTGACTATCTAATCGTTGGGGGTGGTACGGCGGGGCTCACACTGGCCGCAAGGTCCAAACTTTCTTCTCCTGGGCGGCCATACCAACAACCTATAGACTCACAGAAGATCCCCGCGTCGTCGTGGGTGTGATTGAGGCCGGAGGCTATGATCCACTCGTCCCAGAAATCAATGTTCCAGGTAAGTCACATCCATTAAATTGATGGACGCCTAAATTTTGTATAACAGGTATGATGGGGCGTACAATTGCCAATCCATTATACGACTGGACGTTCTTCTCCGTCCCTCAGTCTCGTGCAAACGACAGAGTGGTCCTCCAGCCGCGTGGAAAGGGTCTGGGTGGGTCCTCCATGGTAATATATCCTTCGTTCCTTGTCAATGGTTTGTTGATATCCTCAATAGAACAACTTTTTAGGAATGTTCAGACCTTCTCGGGATGAGTTGAATGCCCTTGAGGAGCTGGGAAATGATGGGTGGAACTGGCCTCCCTATTTGAGTACATGAAAAAGGTGTGCAACCTCATTCTGATTGGTATTTCGCTAACTACAAACACAGAGCGAATCCACCCTTCCAAGCGGGTTGAACTCTCAAGATGCTAAGAAATACGCGGCCGATCCTGATAGTGCTTTGCATGGCACTCAAGGTATTGCTTGAGTCCGAACTCCATCAAGCATTACTCAACCCCTTACCTCAGGTCCAATCACCAAGTCCTTCCCGACCATTTTGACAGAACTTCATGCACTCCTGTTTGATACCGCTGAGGTCCTTGGGGTTCAAAGAAATCCTGAAACAGTATGTCCACATCTTCCGCTTAATTATGACGCAATGTTACCACGCCTCCAGGGGAACGGTAAGGTTGTTGGAGCCATGACATCCTTCAGTTCAGTGGACCCCGTACTGCCACACGTTCCTATGCAGCGACTGGTATTTCGAACCCAACTCAAGCCGCGACAACTTATTAGTGTTACTAAATGCTCAAGTCTTGAAGGTAGCCCAGAACTTCAACCCGTGGGAGTTCGCTTCCCAATTTTATTTAGATTATCCTTGAGCCTGTCGAGGGTGGTTTCCACCAAGCACTCGGCGCTGAGTTTTGAAAGATGGTACTACAACCTCCGTCACAGCTGTTAAAAAAGACGTTATTCTTTCTGCTGGTTTGCACTTCGCAATGTAATGCATTATATGTTGATCTGAGAGGGGTTTCACAGGCACGTTTCAAACCCCACAGCTCTTGGAGCTCTCTGGTATCGGAAATCCGGAAATCTTAAGCAAATACAAGATCCCGCAAATTATCGATCTACCAGGAGTAGGCGAGAATCTACGTAAGTCTCTCTTTCCTCACTTGTTATGGAGAGAACATACTTCAGAGGACCATGTTTATATTCCGACCATTGTCGAGGTTGATGCAAAATATGAAACGATGGAAGTCCTCCGTGATCCTGTTGAACTCAAACGACATGAGGAGCTCTAGTAAGCTTTTCACGATCAGTTTTGAAGTCAGTCTTATTTTATTTTAAGCAAAAGGCAGGAAGGGCTTTTCTCCTCAGTGCCTGCTGCTGCCTTCCTCTTCCTTCCGGCCAATGCCTTCGGTAGCAAGGAAGAAGTCAATGCATGGAAATCAAGAATAAAAGTAGAGCCTACTACAGCAACTCCTGCCCATCACGCCCGGAGCTAAGGAGGGGACTCGAAAAGCAATACGAGTTCCACAGGAAATGGTTTGTTGACGAGAATCATGCGCAGGCAGAGTGCGTGCATATATTGCGTCGCCCCAGTAATCCCTAATGCCGTGTCAGGATCTTGAATTACAACGGGCACCACCCCAGTGTGCCAGGCGTGCCTGCACCAGGGAAGCGGTATACCAGCCTTGTATGCGCCCTCATGCACCCACTGTCGCGTGGGACGGTCCACATCACATCTGCTAATCCACTGACACCCCCCGCTATCGATCCAAATTATTTTGCAAATGAAACAGATCTCGACCTCCTTGTTCATCTCGATTCGCTTTGAAAGTCTACAATACTCCCCCCTTTGGAGATGCGTTTAAGGAATTCCTTATGCCCCCCCAAGGAGACCTTCAGGCGACAGGGACCCAGTTGAACAGGACGAAAGGCTAAGGGAATACGTGAGGGAAACCTGTGCGCCTGTATACCACCCTATTGGAACGGCAGCAATGCTCCCGCGCGCTGATGGGGGTGTTGTAGACAGCAATCTACAGGTATATGGGACCACAATCTCAGAGTGGTATGTGCTCTTTACCGTTCATAGATGGACATTTACACACACCCAGGTTGATGTATCCATCCTTCCTATGGCAAGTTGAAGTTGCATTGCGTCCAAATCACCATTTACATAATACGTCTAGGAATTATCTTGCCACACCCAAGCAATGGCCTGTTATTGGTGAGAAAGTGAGTTATCCAAATCTACCTAATTTTGTATGGGTTATTAATCCCAGGGCAGGGGGCGGATATTTTGAGAGCCCGGGCATCGGGAAAAAACTAGCATGCTACAGTAGTCCATATAGCATCAGGTTAAAAATATTTTATCCCAAGTATATCTACCATGACAGATCTTTCAATGTTACTATGACCGTTTGCCACCATCGTGGAACTATAACTCCGCTTGAAATGCCAGTGGCTTCTCTGTCCGACTTATGTACGCACAATGCATACTACCCACTAGCACTACTACTACAATTGACAGAACTCGGTTTGCAAGTTCCATCTCAGGCCAACAACAATAACCGCCCTGTCCCACCTCCCCCAGAGACTCTTGCGCGACGCGAAACCAAGACAGCAGCTGTAGCATCGAAAGGGTGGACAACCTGGGACTTCATCAATGCCTTACAAATATCGTCTAAATAAGTAGCTTCTCGAAGTAAAGTAATACAGCCCACTCTCTTTTACCTTGCATCGCTCCTGCTGGCTCTCCACTTGAGTTCAGCACCTTGCCTGCCGAGATATTGCCGTGCGGAGCATCAGCTCACTGCGCGAGTTTATGAGGGCGGATGTCTGTTTGATCTTACGATCGGCCACCTCTAGGATTACACGGTTAACGCGGCAAGTGTATTCACTCAAATCCGCTCGCCCCATCTATCGCCTTCTCCAGTCACTTCTGCATGCTCCGAGGGATGCTGCTAGTGGGGCCCAGCATGACGTCCACCTTCCCAATTCATGTACATATTCTCGCTCCTCCACAAGAAGCAGTATAGGCACATGGGTAACGCAGTAAGCGCATATTGCTACTAATTTCATCTGTCCCCAGCCTAATATTCTGTCTTCGCACGTTCGTATAACCAAGGATGTTGTAGATAGGCCTGGCACGGCGCCTGGGGGCAGTACCAGTAGTGTCGCCGCGTCGGGTGCTTTGTGGATATAACCACCCGTAGAATCACATACATATCTATTATCAATATATTTCTGTGAATCCAATTATTGAGTACTGCCCTGTACGGGGCTTGAAAGGCCCAGGCTGAATTTAAGATTGATGACAAGATCTATGGAATAGTAATTCAGAGTGAAGACTGGCTTCAAGCCAACTCATATCCTGGCTTCAGGATATGAATCAACTTGAAGCCAGTCTCACTCTTAGAGGGCCCGAAAATAAGAGTGGTATAAAAGTATGAAGTCTCAGAAGGGACGTAAGAATCCGCTCAGAGGTGGTGAAGATATACCATAAGATGTGGTGTTTGGTCAGGTTGAGTCACACCATCCTCTACCGGGACACCATGACGCCTCTCGTGCCCGTGATTGAATGGCAAGTATTGAATCGTCGTAAATTCTGCTTGCACGCAGAGGGACCCGACGGTAATGCTCTTATAGACATGGAAATGATAAAGACAGCCTTCGAGGATCTGCGAGAGTGCACCGATCCATCGTTAGGTCGCTCCCTGGATCTTATTTGTCAGGGGTCTGCATCGTGAGACGGCTCTTGCCGCGCTGATGTTTGATCTCGGCCCGCAACCGGCTTCCCGGCCAGTTTCTCTCATCAAATACCTTCCAGCGCCTAGTGCATCACTAAATCGTGGAAAAACGATTTAGCCCTATCGCATTGGCTGCATTTGCAATGTTCTCCCAGGCTCAAACACAATTGAATGCCAATGTATTATCTTATCTTCGGGTCTCAGCATTACTCAACATTACAACGTGATTATAAGACTGAGAAACCTAGGTTGTACCCGACGATTAGCGACTCATCACTACCCAACGGCTTACAGGATATTATAGTGTTACATGAGTACTGGGGAAGTTTGAGGCTGGGAAGGCATTCTACTTATGAGATGTGGACTTGCGCCCAAACCGTCGAAATTCGTATTTCAAACTCCGCTTTCAGCGTGCGGGTTTAGGGTCCTGTAATTGTGTTGGAATGAGTTGGAATAAGTATTCCGAGTGAAATATAATGACATGTAAAGTGTTGGTACCAACATCAATGCACTCAAAATACTACTACACTGCTGCGTACCACCATCCGTCGGTTTTGTGATGGACTTGAGGCATTCAAAGTTGAACAAACCAAAAACACGCCAGGCGCCCAGCCACAGAAACTCAAAATTTCAACTTTGCCAAGGCACAGGCCCTAGCCTTGAGGACGTGGTATGTTTGCTGGAGGCATGTGCTTCGGTCTCCCAACCTGTTCTCAATGTAACTGACCTATCCAATGGCACGCACACCCATGACAGGGAAAATTGAACGCACAGATGCTAGCAGGCGGTTGTAGGCAAACACATGGTAGTCGACTCCTTGGAAGAGACCTTGTTAGCTTACACTTTGTAACGCACTAATAATAATTGATGAATTGTATTACCCAACCGAGATGCATATCATCAATCATCATCTGGCCCCCAGGCAATCAAAATGTGCTAACACCGATTCCGATATGGCTTGACAAAGCCCACTCACGGAAACCCCTGGATTGCTTCAATGATCTCGTCCTGATTTGAGCCCGCAATTCTATAGGCATAGATCATTATAATCAATGTATATTCATACAGCACGCTGTGGTAGTCCTGATAATCATTATACCAGGACAGTACCAATTACCAAAGGCAATGGAAACGCTGAATGCCTATTTATGGTACTACAATTTGGACTGTGATAATTACTGCAGATTATAGCCATTATATTACATCTTATGACTTACAGCGCCTTTATAAGGCCTTTACGCAAGTCCCAGAATTTAGTGATGCTGCTGAACTCAGACGCGTGACAGAGAAGTGATCGGGGTGTCGAGGCGCTCCTGCCCCGTGTGTTCTGTAGTGCTCGATGCATTGCCATTCTATGAAGGCCACTGCCCATCAACGTTCTTGGACACCACAGGGCGGCAGTGCCATGTGCGCTGCCGGGTAACCTTCTCCTCCTGCTGCCAACTTTGTTTCAAGATGTTTTGAACGAGAATTTGTGTTCTCATTGCGTGACCGTTCTTAGCCAGCTTCTCAGGCAAAGTCTAGATCTGTTTTCGGATACGAGGCACATAAAAATGACCTTCGACAGCAAGCAGCCTACGTCTGGCAGCGGAGGCCCGCTTGACCAAATTTCGTTATCATATCGACCGTGGTGCAAGATGCAGAGAGCAGCGGTTCGTGACCCTCTGAGGGGTGATAGGCCAGGATTCTGTACGACCTACGGCCTCGCATTGTACTACTGCCATTCTTCACCTTAAGGACCCATTTAAGTCTCGCACGGTCGTAGGATTGAACAATTTGAGATTGAACAATTAGGACCTAGGTATATGTACCTCCGCCATAACCAGTCCATTTAATATACCCTGATAGCGGTGCTTTGAAATCACACCCAGCCGTTTTGAGGAATGGCCTTGGCTTCGGCGTCCATTGGTGAACCAATGGGCTTTTACCACACCCGGTAGGTTACAGGTATAGAAAATAGGGTGTTGGCGCACACTCCAACCACCTCGAATTATTAGTGTAATTTCCTGTCGTGTGATAATTTGGTATTAGGTGGAGAGTCCTGCTGTTAAACTTGAAAGATAAAACCCTGATCACTTGAAGTTCCATATCACGTCAAATCTGACACGCAAAGCGCCATGAGCTTCACTCGCCCGCCCGATGCCCCGTTTGGCTGGGGGGTCAGAAAAGATCAGATTCTGCGTGTCCCCGGCGCAACCAGGCCCCGCTTGCAACGGTGGCGAGGGATTGCTTGCCCTACTCTTCTTCTCATCTTGAACTTCCTTGTTGCGAATCTCGGGCTGCAAGACTTATGAATTTCGGTTAATATAAAACGGATGAATACACGAACATCTTGGGCCAAAGTATCCCGATCAGCTTGTTCGATCGCACTAGATTGGGACGGG
>JADNYI010000093.1:0-163833 GCA_015501065.1 Infundibulicybe gibba | reverse complement strand
TTTATTTTACCCCCCAGAAAATTATCACCACTTTTCGAAAATTTCCGAAAAATTTTGATAATTTTTGATAATTTAACACCCATTATCATCAATTTCTACCTGATTGTTGAAGTCAAATGCTCTATAATTACTAGAGATGTTCGAAAAGAGGTTTTTAAATTTAATTTCATGTATTGATTATGTATTTGAAGACATGGGTGACTATCTATTAATTCTAATATGTGCTGGGGGTCAAGAAGATGCAGTGGATATGGCTACCAAAGCAAATAAAGCTATTGAAAGAGAGGAAAAGAGACGCTGTGATCGAGTGCGCGACAGGCGACGGACGAGACAAGATGTAGTGGATATGACTACCAGAGCAGATAAAGCTATTGAAAGAGAGGAAAAGAGGTGCCGCGATTGAGTGCGCGTCGGGCGATGAGCAAGGCGGGGTTCGGGAGGCAGTGGTTATGATGGGCAGGAGAAGCGGTGATGGCAGCGCGAGGTGGTGAGAGTGGGCGGAAGGGGCGTCGGAGAATGCGATTGCGCTCATGGCTGAGTGCTGGGGGTAGAAGGGATTGACAAGCTGTAAGGTGCTCTTCTGAGTCGTGGTCTCGCTGAAAAACGATAACATACCTCGAATGAGGTCGGCGGGGAGCATGGTAGTGCGATTCTTGCGGCACATGTTAGCCATGATGTAGAAGGGGCGGGTGCGCAAGGGTGACACTCCCAGCATCACGTCGTGCATTCAAGCAGGCAGTAGGCAGAGAAATGTTGGCAGGGGAGGTGTGGTAGTATTGGGGGTAACAGCGGCCGGTGCGACATAGTGAGTGGACTGGGAGCAGAAAGGCATTAGATAGGTGGCTGGCAGAGGCAATACAAGCATTGCGGGAGTAGACAAAATGCGCCAGGAGGTGGAGGTGGGGGTAGTCATGATTCACGAGGCTGAAAGTATCCCAAAAAAAAATGTGAGGCGCCCTTCCGAGCTGTGGATTGTTGCGGAGAACATACCTGGAGTAGTGGTGCTGAAACAACATGGTGGGGCTTTGTGGTCGTGTTGGTGGGCGCATAAACGGTGCAAGCACCGCACCGAGGGGCTTGGGCATAGCGAGAGCGGGGAGGCAGCGCGGTGGCAGGAAGGTGGGCTTGTTTTCTGTGGCGCCAGCTGCAAGTGTGGGGGCGTGGTGAGTACGCTGTTGAGATTAGGACACACATACCAGGCGCCATTCCCCCAGGGCGGTGGGCGCTCAACGTTCAGCGTTAATGCCCCATGGATTTGCCGGAGAATAGACGTTCCGAGCCGGTAGGTTGGACCTGGCTGGCTGAAGTTTGAACACGGGTCACGGGATGTTCCCGTCACATGCTCACAACAGGGGAAATTTTCTAAGTCCCACTTTGCTACACTACACGCTGCATCATGCCCGACATGCCGACGGATTGACAGCCTCCATTTCCACTCGCGGTGCCGCCGCACGCCACTCGATGTGAGTTCTCAACAGCGTGAACCACCCCTCCCTGCTCGAGCTCCTTTCAGCCTGTCCCCGCCGCCTTGTTTGTGCTGCCACGTGCCCCCACGCCCCCCGCCCATCTCACTGCTCACACTCTCGCACAACCTGAGTGCTGGTGAGTCACTCCCCGACGCCATCCTCTCCACCCGCCGCTGTGGTAGCGAACCCCACCCTCCTGCAAGTACCCCAACACTGCGACCGCCACCAGGTCGCACCGCTTTAACCCATCGCCATGGGCAGGGCACTTGCGGAGACGGGGATGACGACCCCAGGCTGCCTTGAGCATGCCAGTTGGAAATTCCGGTTCGTAAGCTAACACATCATCATATTTTTCAATCTAATCAAAGCTTCAGGCATCGTAAGGTTATTCCCAAACAGCGGCCGTCCCACCCCAACCCCCAGAATCCAGGATCAGCGGAACTCGACCCGCTTCCCGACCCTCCCACCACCATCTCCCACCGACCGATGGCACTCAACGCGGGAATCAATAACTCGCTCGCCCCACGGTGTCCACGCAGCATTCTGCCCCCTCATGCTACTACCGCCACTTGCGCTCGCATTCGGATGCAACGTCTTGAAGCCCATACCTAGCAGCAACTGACGGCAAATGGTACGTGCTTCGCGTCCCGCCCCCATGCATGGCTGACCTCTGCCCGTAGCACTTACATCGATGAGCGCTCCACGCGCTTCCCTCGCCCCCATCTAACGCCGGCCGCCACCCTGGGGGCTGCTTCCAGATCCCAACTGCCCGCCATCGTTACCCCTGCCAGCCTCCAGGTGAGACGATGGCGTCGCGGCACCTAGGACTGCAGGGCGATCACATAACTAACAGGCGCCATGGACGAGAGACGGTGTGGCAACACCACAGGACGAGGAGAAGACGAAACCGCAAAGCGGTGACGCCATTTGATCATGCGCCGAATCGTACGCTCCCGCCTCCTCTCGCTAGTATCGCCCCCTCACTTTTAGACAGCGTCTGCATACCCATACCTCCACCGCCATTGGTTAGCGGCGGACCTAGCCATATAACTAAGTACGTGCATTATGTCCTACCCCACACGCGGCTAACCTCTACTCGTAGCATTTACGTTGATGAGTGCCCCAAGCACTTCCCTCGGCTCCGATCGTCACACCGGGGGCTATCCCCTGGCATATCCAGCCGCTCCATCCGATCTTTAAGTAAGGCAATGGCCTCGCGGCACCTGGGGACCGTGGGATGATCGTATGGGAGGCAGGCGGGAGACGGTGCAGCGGCCACGCGGCGCTGAGATCTGAGGCGGAAACACCGTGGCTTACAACGCGTCGTTTTGTGTGCCGCCTGCTCCAAACACACACAGGGCACACCGCTGATGCCTACCAGGTCACAATCCGGCGGAGTCCACGTCACACTGTCGAGCATCTCACCTCTCACCCCGGTTCGCTTATCTCCCCTTCAGCAGACGTTCCCAAGCCTCGGCCCCGCGCCCCTGGACTGCATCGCATATCTGCCCCAACAACTTGGGATCCATCCAGCCTCTCCTACGAACGCGCTTCCGCGCGGTATTGCAATACATGGCAAATTCAAGGCCAAGAAATTTTCACAACAGGTATGGTGCTCGGCTCTGCGCGGCCACGGGTAAATAATGCCCGATCTAAGTCATGGAACACGGTGGGGGACTCACCGCACACTGTAAAGCGCGAGACGGCCGCGCCCAGATCCCGCTATCTGCGCGCGCGGCACAATATATTTGAACTTGTCAATAATGTATCGATAATTATGTATAATTATGTACAAGTCGAAAATTTTATCAAGATTTTATAGGTTTTAGTGAGTCATGGTGAATAGGCTGAGGCAGCCGATTTTATAACCGGTTATATGGGTTTATATGTAATTATCAGGGTTATGATTAATTATCCATAATCAGAAATGTAGGTTTTTCCTGATGCGGCGCGAAGAGTGGGAGAAACTGGAATTGGAAGCTCGCTGGTTGAGTGCAGTGATCGTAGACTATTCCGACGAGGCACGAGTAGGAAAAGTATTAAGTCTTTGTGCGAGTCGAAAGGGCACGTGACCTTCCGTCGTCCGTCCCTCCATCTCGACTACGCGCCGAAGACTTTCGTTTAGCTTTAATAAACACAGTATTCCTTCAAAATACATTGTCGTTAACACCTTTTCAACATGCAAAGAATCGAGAGAGACCCGGCACTCGAAATCGCCCCAGATTTCAATTCGGTCATGTACACTGAAATAAGGCGCACTATGGCTGAAGCACAGGGTGTAGAGGAAGCTGTGGTGACAGCTCAGCTGGTAGAAGCATGGGAAGCAGAAAATGCACAGAAAAAGATCGAGTGGACAGCACAAGTCGAGCGGGAAGAACGAGAGAGAGAGTTACATGAAGAGGAGATCAGGGAGATGCAAAGGCTACGAGAACAAGAGTTAGCGCAACTCAAGGAGCAGGAGCGCCTGGAGGCAGAGAAGAAAAAACATAAATTCATTGCCTTCGAAAACAAACCGCTAACCCGAAAAATTGCATGCAGACCATCACCCTGGGCTCTGAGCCGGCTTGAGAAAGGCCAATATGTCCCACTATGGTATTTCACCCCAGAAGGGTGCAAGGATGCGCAAGCCACCATGCTATCGGCCCACGAGGAATCATTGGACATGTCCCAGGTGGATGGAAAAATGACGTTGAAGCCAACAGCCGGAGCAAGGGCTTCGCGAAATGCAATTGACGACAGTGCCTTATCATGGGAACAGATGTGCTCAGCGAAGAATGCCTTCCTTGTACAGATCCAGGCCACCAGGTGGCCAGAAATATATATTTCTTCACTGGCAAGTTTCTTTTTAGACATTGAATGCCACGAACTGCGGGATGAAGAATTCGGAAAGCCGATTCTGTTAAATTACCAGGCGCAAATGCGCCGAGAGTGGCATGATACGCTGGACAGAAATAAAGATACCTTTGACATCGGAATGTGGAGCAGTTTGGTCATGGAGGCGGTATCCAATGACTACTGGAATCAATCCAGAATGGCTGGCATCAAAGAGGTGAGCAACATTTTAAATTATTTGACATACACTCCGAGTTCTCCCCCCCCCCCCCTTTTTCCGAACTCCAATCCACGCATCTCACGAGATAACACACGCGCAATAATTCTACCACTTACCAGCATCACTGCGGATGCAGGGAGAGGCAAGAATCGAGAACCATAGCCCAAGGCTAGTCGAGAATCGAGAATGCGTCATAGCCTAAGGCTATTCGAGACTTGCGAGAGCGCACTGTGGCTCAAGGCTACATGAGAGTAGCGAAATCGAGACTCATAGCCCGGAAGGGCTGCATCACCCAAAATCTCTTGAGAGAGCACGAGCTGACTCGCTTTCCCGATCACAGATGAATAATGCAACTGCGGCAGCTAAAAATGGTGCATCCTCCTTGTCAGGGATAAAATCAGTAGCAAACAGGTCCAAGCGATCCAGGCAAAGAGACTCACCGGGAGCACTAGGCCAGTCATCGTCAGATGAAGGAAGCGACGGACAGGCCAAGAAGCGCAAAAAAGCGAATTATGCGAAACCAAAGTCCACCAAAAACGCGTTTTTTCCCGGGGGCGCACCCTCTTCAGGTTTCCCCAACGCAGTGTGCGCCATTTGCATGGGTCAGAAACAGCACAACATCAAAATATGCACAGCCGAAAAAACGTGGGACAAAAGAGCAACCAGATGCACCAGAAATGCGCGAGGACGAATTATCAACCCAAATGGAACGGAATTATGCACCAACTGGCAACGCAAGTTTGGCTGCGAAAGCAACAAACACAACATGGCACACGAGTGCGCAGGTTGCGGAAACAAAGATCATGGGGCCCAGACATGTCCTCGAGCTCAGGCGATCTAAACCACTCACACCGTACAAAGTGCAAGCCTGGGCGGAAATGTTGGAAGAAACCAGGCTTGATAGTAAATATCCACGACTATGTGCATACATTAAACATGGGTTTGATCTCGGCATACCACATATACATACCACAAAAACACCAAACAATAATCCGTCGGTCCACCAATTTGCGACCGCGTTCCAAGCAATTGTGGAGGCCGAATTCAGCAAAGGGAGATACATTGGCCCCTTTTCTAAGGAGGAGATTGAGGAGCTCATCGGGCCATTCCAATCTTCGCCACTCGGGATGGTGCCTAAACCAGGCAAACCAGGAAAATTCCGTCTGGTACAGAATTTATCTTACCCAAGGACTCCAACCCCCATGCATAAATCAATCAATTACCACCTCAACTCGGACGTATATCCGTGCACATGGGGCACATTTAACACAATTTGCCTACTTGTGGCAAGGCTTCCAATCGGGGCCCAAGCAGCAGTCCGGGACGTTGCAGAAGCGTACAGAACAATGGGATCTGACCCATCCCAATGGCCGGGCACTGTCGTACGCCTGGCAGGAAATAACAATTTTGCAATCAATACCCAAAACAGTTTTGGACTGGCAACGGCAGGGGGCATATTCGGCATGGTGGGCGATGCAGGCGCAGACATATTCCGTGCGAAAGGCATTGGTCCTATATCCAAGTGGGTGGATGATCACATTTTCTTCTGATTCCCGAAAGAAGAGATGGAGGCTTACAACAAAAGCCGACAAAGCTGGAGACGGAACATACAAGCAGGAGGGGGACGGATACACGAGAGAGGTCGAATCTGGTATAAAGGCTCAGTCTTGCAAGATGACCGGGTGGAAGAGTACAACGAGGATATGTCTGCAGAAATGCAAGATTATTCAGATAGCTCACCATGCCCCGATGAGGAGGCACGATTCACGTACGCAATGGAAGATGTCGACCAAATATCTCACCAACTGGGAATTCCGTGGGAGAAACAAAAAGACATACCATTCGCAGACGAAGTTCAGTTCATTGGCCTATGCTGGAACTTATGCGCACGTACAGTGGGAGTACCCAACAGCAAAAAAGAGAAATATCGAAACGCAATCAGCGAATGGGAAGCGAATGCGACACACAAGCTGGGGCAGGTCCAAAAACTATATGGAAAAATGTTACATACGTGTCAGGTTATACCAGCAGGGAGAGCTTACCTCACGAACCTCGAGGTCATGCTCGGAATCTTCCATGATCGTCCATTTATGCCACTCCATGCACCAAAATGCCTGGCAGATGACCTCAGATGGTGGAAGGACGTCCTTAATCGATCAAACCTTACCAGACCCATACCTGCCCCAACCGAAGTTTGCGACCGTTGAGCCTTTTCAGATGCAAGCTCATCCACAGGCATTGGGATCGTCATCGGAAACCGATGGAGAGCATGGCGCCTCATCCCCGGCTGGAAGAATGATGGGAAAGATATTGGCTGGGTGGAGGCAGTCGGATTTGAGCTCCTCATCCGAACAATATGTCTCACAAACCCATGCGACAAATGTTTCAAGGTCTTCGGGGATAACCGGGGTGTTGTCGAAGGATGGTGGAATGGGAGGAGTAGAAATCACCCCACAAACATCATCTTCAGGAGGATCCATGAGCTCTCAGGCGATGAACAAATCAATGTTCTCACCAGATATGTTAGTACGAAGACTAACCCAGCAGACAACCCCTCGAGAGGCATATACCCAGCAAGAGAACAACTCTTACCCGCCGTCGACATTCCCCCCCACCTCGCAGAATTCATTGTCGACTTTGACGAATGCCTCCACCCTACTGAAATACGCCTGGGAAAGAAAGGAGATCTCCCTACCCCCCACCCAAAGCCCACCACCTCCAGCTCCGAGAATCAGCATGCCGAACAATACAACGCAAAACGGAACCAAGAGGAATTCAACATCTTCACCAACTGGGCCTGGCATGGTGACGATGGCGATGAATGAGAATCGTGAAAATATAATGGGTGGACCAACCGCGAAGCCAATCCCATGACCTTATAAGAAAAACCTAACACCACTTCCGTCAACTTGGAGGCCGCATTGCTCGGCGAAGGACAGACTAAAACTTTGGAAGCCCATAGGAGGGAGAATCGAGGTCGAAACAAGCATGCGAGGCATCCAGGCGTGCTCAGTGGAGGAGGTGATCGCATCGGGCTGGGCAGGTGGATCAATCGAAGGACATGGAGCCGGAATCCTTGCCTTTCACGTTTTCTGCGATGAAAACAACGTACCAGACACACAAAGGGCCCCAGCAAGCCAAGACCTGCTAGCTAGGTTCATCGCAGCATTAGCAGGAGTATACGCAGGAAAAACCATAAAAAACTACTTTTACGGCGTAAGGGCGTGGCATATTCTTCACGGCATCAAGTGGAATCCCTGCAAAGACGAAATCAAAATACTACTGAAGGGAGCAACAGTACTGACCCCCCCTGCATCCAAGCGGAAAAAACGGCTACCATGCACCACGGAGTTCATCACAGCGATCAGGAGCCAAATGGACCTGACCAACCCGTTAGACATGGCAGTCTTCGCATGCCTCACAACGACGTTCTGGGCAGCAGCCAGACTGGGCGAATTCACAGTCAAAACACTAAACGGGTTTGATCCGAACCTGCACGTCAAACCGTCAGATGTCCACGCTGAACAAGACAGGCATGGGAACAAAGTGACGGTATTCCACTTGCCTGAAACCAAAGAGTCACAAAAGGCAGGCACGGACGGCGAGGATGCTTCATGGGCGGCACAGACAGGCCCCACGGACCCCGAGGCGGCTTGGAAAAATCACCTAGCTGTAAACAATCCCCCTGCCGACGGACCGGTTTTCGCCTATAAGGAAAAGAACAAGTATAAACCACTCACCAAAAGCAAATTCGTGGAGCGTATGACAGCAGCAGCGGCTGGAGCTGGGCTGACACCATTGCACGGGCACGGCTTGAGAATCGGAGCAACATTGGAATACTTGCTGCGAGGGGTACCCTTCGAAGTAATGAAGGTGAAAGGAAGATGGGCGGGCGACTCTTTTCGGTTATACTTGACGAAACATGCCCAAGTAGTGGCACCATACATTCAAGCCATCGAAGCGGACGCAGATAGGCATGAACAATTCGTTCGATTAATGATGCCACCTGTGAGATAAGGTAAGACCTTTCTGCTGATGGTATGGGAAACGAGCTCAGACTTACTCGATGCGCAGAAACTTCAGCTAAGATATGGGTATCGCAGCTCGTCTGATGTGCTTGGATTCAGCATCAGCAAAACAAACCATCACTCCGGCCACTATGGCCACTATGGTTCACTATAAACAAATAGACATATACTATGGACTACTATAGAGTAGTACACAGCATTGTTGTGTTTTGCTGATGAGGCGCATTCCCACTGGTTCGGAAAGCCAAGGGCTTTCGCCCCATCCCTCGTAGCTCGTGAATATTTAAGATGAGACATTCGAATAAATATTGATTGATTGATTGAAGTGTTTACAGCAGACGAAAACACAAAGACATCATACCTTTGCTATAATTATTGTTTCAATCATGTGTCACGCGTCACGCGTCACGGTCCAAGTCTAGGATCTCGGGGTACTATGTAGTAGGAGTTCTACTGCAGCTTTATCCAGACTTCGATACGTTACTCTGAATACTCGCACTTGGTAAGTACTTATGAATGCTAAATGGGGCGCGAGAATTGACACATCGAAATAATAAATATTCAAATCTTAGCCCTCTAATTGCAACAAATCTGGTCTCCAGCGGTCGAGAGTCGGCAACTCCACGTACGACTCACCATTATCCCGAGTACCTAGGTCAGCGGCAGGCCGCAATTAAAACAACAACTCATTTGTAATTTCAGAGCACCAATTGAGATTCAGTTTGAGACGGCCCCGGAACCTCCGGGGGATCAATCTCAGTATCTTCCCCGGCTAGACCAACTCTATACAAGCCGCCTTAATCAGGTAGCCTTCAATAATTCGGTTTTGATATCCCACTGAATCAGAGATACCTATTACAGCGGTGAAAGGCCAATCCAGACAAGTATCTACATCATAGCACCGCAATCCCCTGGTCCGACACTGATACCTCCATTATCCCCACTCATCAGCAAGTACCATGCCGTGTCACAACTGCAGCTGCCCCTCCTGCCTCTCCCTTGCAGGTTCGCCGATTCCACCCATAGAACACCCACTTCCCCCATCCGAACTCATGACAACCAACCGCGCCGCAACTAAATCTGAAATAGCACACTCTCGAAACATTATCGACTCTACAAAGGAAAAAATCTCGCTGATACAAGCGGCGATGATTGACCTCGCAGAACAGACGAAGGGCCTGCTTCGTTTCGTCGAAATGCACGAGGCCTCCACTTCCCTATTGAAGGCATTCCCGCCAGAGATCCTGGTGGCTATCTTTACAGAATATATCAATATGGTTACAGATCCCTGGATCACACCCGCACACCCTGAACCGCCTCTCAATCTGATGTGGATATGCTCCCGGTGGAGGAGGATCGTCTTGGACACTCCGCGATTGTGGACCAAGATTTCTTCATCCACACCAATGGTCAATTTGTGGGTGAATCGATCGAAAGAGTTGCCGCTCGATTTGAAATTGGATTTATCCTTGGGCGATGTGTCAGTTCTGGACGCGCTTATCCCACAAGCACATCGCTGGGAGCGAGCAGATCTTGTCCTCCAATCGAATTCTAATTACATGTTGTCATCTGTGAAGGTCGCCTTCAGTCGTTGAAGCGATTGAAGGTATCATCTGCTGACAAAATTAGGTTCTTGGATTTTTGCGAGGGGGCTCCGCAGCTCACTGAAATCTGGCTGACAAACATCCTTGTCCTTCCGCTATTAGTCTTCCATGGGAGCAACTGCAAGATTGTACACTTCCGATAGCGGGCCATACTTACGCTCTCGAACGCGCAAGAATATTCGGACATGTCGTTTGGATATGTCCATCCCCCTTGGTGGCCGATGATGTTCGAGATACTCCCCAGCTCTGCTGCCACGTCTCAACACTCTGATCATATATTGGCGCCCCGAGGACTTTCGCATCAATAAATTCTTTTCCTCGCTCACTTTTCCATCCTTGAACATCTTGAGATTCGGTTCCTCCCAGACCTGGGTCGTTTATCGTCTACGAGCCTAACTATCTATCGGAACTGGGACCCACTTTGCTCAAATTTTGAACGATCCTCCTCCCAGCTTACCGTCCTAACGCTTGACGAGCTTCCGGTTTCTATCACCCAACTCGTTGATTACTTTGCGCTCATGCCGTCCCTCATTTCCCTCGATATCAAGGATGCACGCAGTGAGCCTCATGTAATCGGGGACGAACTCTTACAGCGCTTAACCTTGAGTGGCGCCGTGAATCACGTCAATGATCTGCTCCCTTGTCTCTGCGCTCTATCCCTCAGGGGAAGGCCGAGTTCCGCGGGAAATGCCTTGACGATCTTATAGCATCACGATGCGATGTCAATTCGCAGGATGCAGGGGTTTTCCTGCTCGAAAAACTCGTTTGGATTGCTCTGCTCCAATTGACTGGTCTTACAGTGGACCCCCGTCATTCCATCGATTCGTATCCGAGGGACTTGATATTACATACGGCCCTTGTTGGGACATAGAGGACCCCACTATGGACATGATCGACACGCATGAATCTGATGATCGTGGTCTGCAACTGCGAGCTTTTTATGGATGATACTTATGTAAATTCACCTGATACCAAGAGATATGAATCCTCGAGCAATTGCTAACCAGGCACCTTTTTATCTTACATGTGAAAGTGCTCGATGCCATGCAAGATCGCGCGCGTCAAGGCCCACCCGTGAAATTATAGAAGGGCAGCCTGACAGCGTGCGCTCTTCAAGTTTCCCCAAATTCCACTTTCAGAACCTCCACGGCCTGGCCCGCTAACCTCGCTACAATTTCGCAAGTGCACCCAGGACTCGAAAATCACTACTATGAGCCATACCGGTCTGTTGCTCCGCAAGCCCCACCAAGGTGATTGTCCTCCCATGGAGCTATCGATTTCATGTTGGTTGGAGTAGTCGATGCCGTTGTGATGCCGCTCTCCCGTTGCCGTCTTGCCGATTGCCAACACAAGCTACAACAATCTCCTCACTTGGGGGGAGAGGGGTGTCCAGGCTCCCCAAGTGATCGGACATGTCCAGGGCCGGAGGATCTGATCCCTCTTGACTGGCAGTGTAGTCACATCAGCTTAGCCCTCTCCCAACTCTTGGTACCATACTGCCAGCTCATTGCTCACTGCCAACGGCCCACAGCAGTCGGATACGAGGCCCCAAGCAGAAACCTTAGGCCTTCGACGAACTCAGACCACCGAAACCTTGATAGCAGAACCGGAAACCAAAAGCAATGACAAGATTTTCCATGAGAATCAGACCGAAATTAGGCACCTCAACTGAGGCGGCGTATTGAGGACCCAACTCGAGGTAATTCTCACCTGGGCGCAGCATGCCAGCATCGCCTCCCACCCATGATCCCAGCGCATAACCACTGGGTTGTAAAATGTTAGAGATGAACACCTACACTATCCGCTCGATGGTACAATATAAGGCCTCTGGCCCTTGGGTGATAGTTATATTCATGTATATACATTCCCGCAGGTATATGAAATGGTTCGGGGTGGAGGAAGTTCGGTATTCGGGGTTTTTTTTTGTGGTCCATCACGACTCGCCACCACGACTCGCCACCACGACTCGCCTCTCGCCTTACGGGCACAGTACTTGGGCGGTCTTCGAGGTTAGCCCGGAACTGAGCTTGAGGCGTGATATCAATGCGTATGTGTTGCTATTCTGCTGGCTATGATGGCAACACATTTGACATATCGCCGAGTCTAATGCATAGTGACGCAAATGTTCTCTAAAAATATACGCATTTGGATTCGAGAATTCGTCGAATTAATGAATGCAACTAGTTGACCACTGACTGGTGACGACATAACAACCAATGGGGACCCAGGGAGTCCGGGGGTATTGACTGTTGTTTATTGTGCAAGCTGTCCAACGTTCCAACATGATCACTGCCATCATCTGCCAGTGGTCAACTTGAAACTCGGTGACTTGCTAACGAAACTTTGTTGTGGTACTATGATCACTGATCACATATATGTTCCTTTCTCCGCTTTGATATGGGGCGCGAGGGCTGGATACAGTGCACTCACTGTCTAACCACATCCGTTATCCTGATAGCGTTCCTGAATAATGGCACCGACCATCATAGAGCAGCCTGGCACACTCGATCTGGATTCTATATAGTCTTAGTGTATAAATGGCATCCCCAAACACCCCCAGCTCCTTCTACGATCGGTCCACCACCAGGTTCTCGAGCCAGAGATGTCTGGAGAATTGCTCTATATCGTTGATGATACCTCACTGAATGCTATGGCCTTCGGTGGCGGGCAATGGACAACCAGCAAAACCAAAAAATGGTATAATGGGACCTTAATGTGGCCTCGGTTCGCCGAGAACGCTACCGATGCCAGTGTTTTTGGTTCCCTAAATTATACATTCCACGGTATGTATGTAATGAACACCATACCCCTCCTAGGGTTCTCAATCACTGATCTAGGTACTTCAATTGCATTCACGGGCAACGTGAACCCATCCAATAATTCCGTGATAACTGTGGTCACAATCGATGACAACTCGCCCTATAATACTTCGTATGATAACCCTACTTTTGAGAGTTGTCAACAATGGTATCAAAGCCCCCATCTTGACGACGGTGTGCATACGATTCAGCTGGACAATATGGTCACAACCTCAGTGGATTTCATGGTTGTGTCCGCTGGCCCCAGTACACCACTCCTCAGCCAGACGATCATCATGGATGATGATGATCCCTCGATTACCTACTCGGGAAATTGGAAGAGAAACACGGAGCCTTTCCACATTACCAAAGGCTCCATCGGATTGCCATTCCATAATGGGACACACCAGAGTACAACCCCTGGGGACACAGCGTCCGTCCATTTCACAGGTGAGTTGAACATTCATGAACTCCTGACCAGTTTTGATAGCTCATGCCAGGGAACTCGGTCGCAGTCTATGGTATCTTCCCTTGGGTTACTCTGGGGAGTGTGTCTGTGACGTACACACTTGATAACTCCAACAGCACCAAAACATATACAGTCACTCCCTCATCACCCGAATTTGTCAATAGTAAAGAGTTGCTACAGCAGCCAAACTTTCAATTCTTTTCAGAGGGCTCTCTCGCACCTGGAAATCATACGCTTTCCATCAATATCACCGAGATCAACAATTTAACATTTGTGATGGATTACCTGACGTATTCCCCGTCCTTTAACTCCCTCACAACCAAGCCCAACATCACTACGCCCACAACGCCGGCACCTTCGACATCAACCTCGCTCCAGGCGAGCTCTAGCTCGTCAACGTCGACTCCCTCAAAAAATGGATATGTCGGGGGTGTCGTGGGTGGCGTCGCAGGGGTTGTCGTTACGTTGGCGCTTGCATTGTTTATCGTCTATAAAAGAAGGCGCAGGAATTTGGCCCTTCTTCGTGAAGGTGGATTGAAATGTGTGCCGTATCTTACTATACTTGATATTTTACTTTAATGCGTTACAGCTGGGCGCCAAGGAGTGATCGTCGAGCCGTGCCTCCCTGCTGTTCCACCTACCGCCGCTGATGCTACCTCACCTGTGCCCGAGTCCCGAGACAAATTGAAGCGTCCTCTCGATCCGTCGCTCACCACTAGCAACCCCCAGAGACCAATAACCAACCTCCGAGAAGACACCTTACAGCGAATCCGAGTCGTCGAGGCCTTGATAGCTGAACTCGAGGTAAACCCGGGCAATGATATGGTTTCCCATGATAATCAAGCTCGGATCAATCAATTGAGGCAGCGTATCGACGGGTTAGCTCAGGAGAATTTGAACCCGAGTACTGAGGACTCGCCTCCGGCCTATGAGGTTGACATACGTAGGCCAGGCTGGTCGCGGTAACATCCCTTTCAATTGGCTTGCGCTATAAAGGGATAGTGCAATCCATTCCAACTTGGAAGTCCATCCCGGAGGTGTGGAGTTCCGTATGGTATGATAAATACAATTAAATTGATTATCAAGATGGGCCTTCCTCTCTCCCCGTCGATTCCCAGGCTGGGGCCCCGAAATTCTAGGAGAAGTATGCTGAGCTAGTGATCTCATTACAGTCAAACATTTCCGCACCATCAAGGTCACGGCAACATTTTCACTGAAACAACTTGAGTCTGAATAGAGCTCAGCCCCGACTGGGTGTATCTCGCTGGCTGAACCAACGCGTCAACACAGCTTCACTCGTCATCGAAGATCTGTTGTCGAACCCGGCGGCCCCAGGCCTCACGAGGCGGGGGGATAGGTGCCAAGGTGCTCACCGGGTCCTCTGGGGGGAAGCTCCCATTATGACACAGCGGGAACCTATCGTCAGTAGTAAATACCACGAAAACTAGCTTGTCTGTTGCTTCCGTCCGGTTTCACGGCCGTCTTGCGAAATCCCACCTTGTCAGGACTCAGGCGAGATATTTGAATGCAATTACTACATAGGAGGGGTCCGGGTCTGGCGAGGTCTGCAATTGCAATTCTTTTGGATATATGAAGCAGAGCACGGGGTTCATCGCCGGGTAGAGGTGAGGATACCAGCCAGCTCTTGGCGCCGTAGTGCGCAGTTGCGACGAGTATTTCGATTGAGCTGAAATTATCTCTGCGAGATACCTACAAGACGATAGCTTTGACACAGCTCGGGCGAGGGAGAGATGATACGGCCAAGAACTATATTTCACGTAACCCATGGATGCTAATTCCCGTCCCGTCTATAATACATGCATGCCGTAGTGGGGCCGTTCGAATGATTGTTCCTGTGGTAAATTCTAAGGCCCATTCATTCTCGGGAGAGGAATACATATTCAAATATTCAAGTTCCACAAAGCTTATACACGTACCAACCATTACGATAAAATCCATCCAAACGAACCAAGGAAATCATAATTATTCATCCCGACACATGTGTCAATCGTAATAAATATATCACACCACTACATAGGGGCATACGCGGGCGGAGGGACACCTCCAAGCCGCGCATTTTCCTGCAACAGTTCATCGACACGAGCACGCAGCTGCGCAATCTGCCTGTCCGTATCATCATCCTGAGCAGAACCTTGCATAGTGATGAGGGATTCGAGTTCCTGCATCCGCCGCTGGATCTCGAGCTGGCGAGGGGTCAATGCAGCAGGCTCGGTCGCTGGAGGGTCAGGCGCTGGAGGCGCTGGAGGAGGCACTGGAGGGGGCGCTGGAGCATCAGTCCGCTCAGGCCGGCGTTTCCGCCGTTGGTTTGGTACCGGAGAAGGGTCCGCCGATCCCCGAGGTTCCAGGGTGAGGACGTTGGCCCCCTTCGCGGTGGGACTTGGTCTCCCAGTGTTTTGGTTATGCGCTAGTATGAAAGGTTCAGCTATGTAATCATTCCGGGGCGGGTTTCCCCTCCGCCGACGTCGGAAGATGATAAACAGTGCAAAAACAGCACACAGGCAGACCAGGGCGCCTATAACCGCACCAATAATCGCGCCAACGGAAGGTCTTTTATCCGTAGTTGAATATTTTGGAGAGGGGGATGGTAATGGCTGTGTCAAATCCGGTTTCGAATCAAGAGAAGTAAACGACGGCGCGTAGGTGATATAATCCATAGAGAAGACCAGTCCGTTAACTTGCGTAACATTGATGACGAGGGCGTGATTGCCAGCCGAAAGACTATCATTCGAAAACAACAAGTAATTTTGATGTTGGAGAAGGCCATCGGTGAACTCTGGTGTTGTAGGTGTGACGGAATACGTGTTCACGGTGGGGAAACCATCCAACGTATATGTCACTGCAAGGCTGCCAGTCTTTTCCCATGAGAAAACGCCGAATACAGCAACCTTGGTACCTGGGATCTTACGGTTGAGTTCGACGGTCGAGGAATATGGGGGGACTCACCTGCGAATCGGAAAGAGACCACATCGCCGACTAGTGTACTTTGATGGGTGCCGTTATGGAACGGGAGGCCACTAGGCAACTCGATGCACACAAGTGGGTCTCTATTTCGTGTCCAGCCCCCATTGTATTGGATTTCTGGGTTGTCGTCATCAACGATCACGGTTTGGTTAGAATCCAGAGGTGTTTTTGGCCCCGCAGATATAGCAAGGGTGCGTTCAGAAACAGCGGCGGATATTCCCGAGGTGGCTGTGGTACATAGCGGATCAGATCTCAGACCCGGCCTGGAGAATGAATTCACCACCTATGTATGTAATTTTTTCCTGAATGCTACCCCGAACAAATGGGTCGCGTGCACGGGATGGTGGGAAGTGGTACGTTTGAGAAAGTGTCCTGTTGATGGGGCTCTGCTACCAGCTGGCAGGTAAGTGATGTATCGGATTGAACTATCAATTAGGGCTAAGGGTGTATCACTGGGCTATACTACTACTGTGGTATGGTGATGTATTACCTGGTGAGTCCTGAGGTGCACCAGTTTCCGCGGCCGCATCTCCCAGTTGCGTATCTGACAGGCTGTTGCAGGAGGTTGGATATATTCAATCTCGGAGCCCTGGCAGCGCCTTTATCAGTAATGCATGGTACGCATCACCCCATTCTCACCGATACTAAACCTGATTGCGTCTCCCCGACGAACGTGCGTTCAGCACGCTCGTCTGTGTCATGTGTGCCGTTCGCCACGCACTTCTGCTCCGGTGTGGGGCGCGAAACCTTCGGCCCTTATTATCTCGCCCATCTAAACCTAATTCACCAATCCAATTCGAATGTACGCTGGTATGTGATCAACAATTTACCACTCTCCCCTGGACTGATCGTGTATAGATATGCCCGCGAATCGTCAGCATTCTGTTGCAGAGTGCTCCACTCTCCACGCGATGCCACATGTTGGCAAGCGGGTGTTGGATGTCGTGGGCCGGCAAGACCGCATGGCGCAGATGGCGGGCATCGAGCTTCATCTGGGCCTTGCGTTCAAGAACCGCGAGGAGAGGCGGGAGGGGCTGGCCACTCGGTCACCGGAGACGCGTTTGTGATCGGAATGATTTAGGGGTTTTCGCTTCCCGGGTACCATAGTGGATGAGTGAAGACTCGGTATCTTCGAGTGCATCAACGTAGGCCTACTCCTGATGATATCCCAGGAATTGGAGTTCTTGGCTGACCATCATGTGTCGCCTGTTCCACCCATGGTTCTAATTCCTCGCAGGCTTACTACAGTTGTTTCAGATTTCTCACTCAGCCATGTGGACGAGGACGAACCCGTAACCTACATAGGAGCTATCTCTAGGTCACGGGCATGTGGCGCCCGGTCTAATGAACCCCTACCGCCTAGGACCCCTATTATTTGATCAGCATACATAACCCACTAGGACGACCGTTGGGGAAATCAGGAGGAACTTCCCAGACGCAGATATCAAGCACGATTCCCAATGGGGATGCCGATAGACGAAGCGATATTAGCTGGTTCGTCCCATACGCATCTAAATCCTCGGGAATATCTTGATTTGCGAGGTAGGTACTACGGAACACCAATTCCCAACCGAAGCGGCGAAGTTGCGAAACAGACTCGACGCCATCGAGGTAAGTGCTCGACGCTTTCTAGGGCTGGTAACTAATTATATCACCCGACAGGCTGCATTTGAGGATAGATTCAAATCCATGAAGCTCGAGATTGAGGTAAGTGTTCGATGTTCGCTGGCAGGGCTGGTAACTATGAACTAATTATATGACCTGATAGGCTGCAAATCGGGGTAGGCTCAACTCAATGAAGGTAGAGATCGAGGTAAGTGCCCGGTGTGCACCAGGGCTGGTAACTACCAACTAATTATATGAGCCGACAGGCTGCATTTGGGGATACTAGGCTCAAGTCAACGAAACTAATGATCGAGGTAAGTGCTCGGTCTGGTAACTATCAACTAATTATATGACCCGACAGGCTGCAAACCGGGATACGCTGAAGTCCATGAGCCTCGATTTCCATAACAGGCTCAAGGCGATCGAGGAAGTCACCGCTGAGGTACGTGGTATAATGGCATTCCGTGCTGATCATTCACTAATTGATAGTTCAGCACACCTGGGCGCTTGCCAAGATTCAGATGCGGGGCCTCCTGGAACGCTTCGAGGCCATGGCCCTGTGGCGCCTGGAGATACCAGGCGCAGAACAAAACTATAGTGAGAGCGCTGCATCTCGGGCGTGGAGGCTATGGGTCGGCTCGCTGCCCAAAGGATCTGCTCGGGAGGAACTGATCAAGACGATCGAGGCGAGGATCGGGGCTGCCGACGGTGAAATCACAGACCTGGAGATATTGTTAAAGGAGGAAGCCGCCTTGGATGTCCTTCTTAACGGATCACGCTCAGAGGTTCGCATTGATAGAAATTCTAGCGCTCATGGCAATGCTCTGTCCTATGAGGACTATAACAGAATTGTCCGAGTTTACTACGGCTTGAAGCGTGCTAGGAGCGCCAGGGATCAGGACCCCGCCTCAGGCTGAAGAACTCAGTTTCTGGACCCTCGCACTCCATGGTGGTAGGCTGGCAGAGGAACCGGAAAGTTATTAGGTATACCATTATTTATTATACAATTTATTCTAGACCCGAAAAAGACTACGCAATATATCGAAACGCGAGCGGAAACATTCCCTCTTGCATTAGAAAAGCAGAGTAGTCGACGCAATTGTGGTCCGCGAAACATCGACCTGAGTGCCACCGTTCCGCCTCAACATGCGAGAATGCGGGAAAGCACGCCAAATACAAACTGTAATGCAAGTTTAAAAGGTACTGACTGCCGTCTAAATGCCCGTCGGATCGAGTTGCTTATTCCACGTACCTCAACAGCGAGTGGTTTTCTCAACTGCCACTGGCGGTTGAGAAAGCTACTGCTGTATGTGGTATAATAGCATCCTATGCTGACCTTTCACTACTAATTGATAGTCCAGAACACCCCAAGGCCATGGCCCTATAGCGCCTGGAGATGGGCGGGTCATCATTCGGCAACGTCCACATGAGCTGAACGAAGGGGAAAAGTGGGAGATAAGCAGGCAATGCTCAAATCAGCAGGACAGGAGGAGAGACGGAAACGGTGGAACAAAGGGGAGTTATAAATACGATTTCCGCAGTTTGGGAAAGAATCTCCGCGAAACCTTCTCCTAAAAGAGGAAGTGAGTTGAAAAGGGAAATGACTGGGAGAATGGGAAGTGGGGGAGGTGTTCTCCTTGATTGTTGAGTGAAATCCCATTCTCGCAAGGGAAGAAGGAATTAAAGAAGAAAGGGGCGAAGGTTCTGAGTGTCTGAGGAAGTCCGAAAGGATAGCCTCAGATAAGCCTGATGCGAGGCACGAGCGGCTCAGGCTTATCGCGGAGTGCGTTCAGCAGGAGCAGCGGGACGCCAACGTGGCGGATATTCCTGAGGTGGCTGTGGTAGCGGATCACTGGCAGATCTCGGACGCGGCCTGGAGAGTGTTGTCGTCATCTGCGGTCTCCCGAGTTGGTGTCCGGCTACCACATCCCATTAGGGTTGTCCAGTATGCATGTGGGAGGCTGGGGATGTATTATCCAAATTTTGATGGCACCTGCAGTGGTGGGAGCCATTCGGGGCCTGGGAAGAGAAAATGGGTGGTATTCCCAAAGGCGAATTTTGAGGATGGGTCTGAACTTAAACATGGCCTTCCAGTCCTGGGGTCCTGGGGCCCTGGCAGCGCCCCCCATCAACAACGCATGGTAGGCATCACCCCGTTGTCACCGATACCAAACCTGATTGTGTCTCAAGGATCCCGACGAACCTGCGATCAGCACCCTCGTCCATATCATTGCGTGCCATTCGACGCATCTGTGATCGGAATGACTTAGGGGTTTTTGCTTCCCGGGTACTATAGTGGATGAGTGAAGACTCGGTATCTTCGAGTGCATCAACATAGGCCCACCCCTGATGATATCCCAGGAATTGGAGTTCTTGGCTGACCATCATGTGTCGCCGAGGACGAACCTGTGATAAACGCCGAACAAGATACCAAGTCACGAACGCAGTCAGACACCTACATCAGCAAAACAGAACACTACTATAGCCACTATGGCCACTATGGTACACTATGGTACACTATAGACTAGTAGACCCTCACTATAGACTACTCTGTAGTAGTCTATAGTAATGTTCTGTTTTGCTGATGTAACCTACATAGGAGCTATCTCTAGGTCACGGGCATGTGGCGCCCGGTCTAATGAACCCCTACCGCCTAGGACCCCTATTATTTGATCAACATACATAACCCACAACGAATTTGGACAGTGGGGCGACCGTTGGGGAAATCAGGAGCAACTTCCCAGACGCAGACATCAAGCACGATTCCCAATGGAGATACCGATAGATGCAGCGACATTAGTTGGTTCGTCCCATGCCCATCTAAATCGCTAAGGAATATCTTGATTTGCGAAGCAGGTGCTACGGAAGACCAATTTTTAACCAAAGTGGCGGAGTTGCGCAACAGAATCGATGGCATCGAGGTAAGTGCTCGGCGCTCCCTAAAACTGGTAACTAATTATATGACCCAACAGGCTGCATTTGAGGATAGGTCCAAGTCCATGAGGCTGGAAATCGAGGTAAGTTTTCGGCGCTCCCTAGGGCTGGTAACCGCTAACTAATTATATGACCCGACAGGCTGCACATGAGGACAGGCTCAAGGCGGTCGAGGAGGCCCTTGCTAGGGTACGTGGTATAATGGCATTCCGTGCCGACCATTCACTAATTGATAGTTCAGCATACCTGGACGCTTGCCAAAATTCAGATGGGGGGCCTCCTTGAACACTTCGAGGCCATGGCCCTGTGGCGCCTGGAGATACCAGGTGCAGAACAAACCTATAGTGAGAGCGCCGCATCTCGGGCGTGGAGGCTATGGGTCGGCTCGCTGCCCAAAGGATCGGCCCGGGAGGAATTGATCAAGACGATCGAGGCGAGGATCGAGGCTGCCGACGGTGAAATGGCAGACCTGGAGATATTGTTAAAGGAGGAGGCCGCCTTGGATGTCCTTCTCAACGGATCACGCTCGGGGGTTCGTATTGATAGAATTCTAGCACTCACGGCAATGCTCTGTCCTATGAGGACTATAACAGAATTGTCCAGGTTTACTACGGCTTGAAGCGTGCTAAGGGCGCCGGGAACTCGGGACAGCGGTGGTAGACCCGCCTCAGGCTGAAGAACTCAGTTTCTGGACCCTCGCACTCCATGGTGGTAGCGAAGGAACCGGAGAGTTATTAGGCACACCACTATTTATGACTATACTATCTTACTACTACCTCCTATACTATTTGTACATCGATATCACCACTTGCTTGCTGCCACTGGGTTACCGAAGGAAAGAAAGGCACTTCTCGACGACAGCAAACCCACCAGCTGGATTGCTGGCATAATCAAGCGAAATTGACGTCAAGTGTTGCTTTTCACTTCTCCCTCTGCCCGACCAAGTCACCAAATCACCGTCAAGATATATCTGACACATTCACGGCACCTCCCTCACATCATCAAATGCCATATCGCTCTCTTGGCAGCAAACCCGGCCATTTGCAACACCCACATCTTGCCTTCTCCCCCGCATCCAGCTGCTCACCGTAAAAAATGGAATCGTAGACGAGTCCCAGGACTAAAAGGCGTGTATTTTTGGGAGCGATGATGGTTACCACGCTGTTGCCTGCGCCGTCGGGTGGTAGGTTGAAGATATTGCAGCCAAACGCGCGCCTATTCCCAGTCCAGGTGTTGTGCCATCTAATCATGACGCTGAGCTCGATGAAGGACAGCTGGCAAATACACTATAAAATCAATAGCCTGATAGGCGATAGACTTTACTGTCTATTTTACTCAGCTGCAGGAGAAAAATGCACATTCGCGCTGACAATTTGTTTCGCGCTCGGGCTCGCGAAGACGCCACTGCACGAGTGTGCCACAAGTAAGCGGGATTCCATGACCTACAGATGGGGCTTGATGTGAGAAAAGAGAAGAGGCAGTAGATATCGCGGTGCTGTAAGACAGTTGTAGTAAGTGAAGGGTCAAAACCAGTGCCGGGCGCGAGCCTCTGAAAACCACCGACCTGGAGCTAGGGTAACGACAGTAGCGATATACAGGGTGCTTGCAGCAAAATGTGACGTGGAGCTTGATGCCGAGAGAACGGGGTTAGGTTACGAGTCGGGGGGCGTTCAGAAGGAGGCCAAAGCGGCGGATATTCCCGAGGTGGCTGTGGTAGCGGATCAGATCTCGGATGCGGCCCGGAGAGCGTCTTCGTCATCCGCGGTCTGTGTCTTGACCCGAGTCATGGGTGTCCAGCCACCACGACCCATTGGGGTCGGCCAGTATCATGTAAGAGGCTGGAGATTTATTATCCAAATTTTTCATGCCGCTTGTGTTGGCCATGGGGGCCACGGTTCAAGGCCTAGGAAGAGAAAATAAGCCCAAGGTTAAAATTTAGGCATGCTTATGTCGTCCACGCGTCAGACTTCTCTCTTCCTTTCGCCACCGCGACCTGCACTCCTGCTCCACGTATGGGTTTTCAAATTATCTCGTATCGGCAGTCACTGATATATCTTCTTACATTCATACTGCTTCAGAGTCAGCCTGACGGACCCAATCGCCTTCTTTGTCGCTCCTCAAAAAGCCACTTATTCAATCCCCCCCCGTCGAGTACAAACTACTTTTTATCGTCGTCCACAAACACAGGCCGCCCCGTGCTCATCGTGGAAGTCAAGGACGACGTTTGGGCTGACAAGGTTCGCCTACATTTCCATCCAGATGCTCAAATGCACGAGCAAGATAGCTTCTTGTTTGCCAAATGTCCCCTCCCCTGCTCGTGGAGGGTGAACTTCCTCGGGGCCTCTCTTCGCGTATACTGCGGCGATCCCAATACCCGCACCCTCGGCCCTGCTTTGAACGCCACCCAAACGATGGTCACCCCCCACCTCGTGATTTTTTGAAAGGGAGCGGAACATTGATATTCTTTCTCGAGAAGGGTTCGATAAAATGAAGGAGATCGTTGGTGTTGAAGCACTGGAGTGAGTGTAGCCATTTCACGTTTCCGTCCCTCTTCTGATTTGCAGCGGAACGCACCTGCCCCTGATTTCCCACCTCTTCTCGCGCGTATAACTTGTTCCAAATCCATAGTGGCGCTGTATAGTATGTCATATCTCATTGCCTTTATTTGCTATTTTAATCGAAATCAATTGAGAATGATGATTACAACGTCAAAAAAGACTGCGCAATATATTAAAACACCAGCAGTAATATATCCTTACATCGGGGCATGAGAGCAGCCGACGCAACCATGGCCACGGAATGTCGAGAATGTTACCATCTCGTCTTAGCATGCGATTGTTTCCAAGTCCAGAAAATGGCAGCAATATCTGTCGGACCGAGATTGACCTCTGAGATGGTGGGGATGTGTGGATGCTATGTCTCAATTTTCTTGTAGCTTGGCCTTGGTCCAGCGTCATTCGCATTTATCTTCTCATCGTTGGTCAGTCTTTTGAATTTGATAATTTGTTCATTTACTTGCACGAGTTCGTCAGCAGGACCGGAAAGGACAGACGCACCATGGAGCCCTGAGGGGGGGTTGCATAGATGTCAGGAGCGTAGACTTCCCGGCAAACTCAACACTTCCTCCTAACTTGGGCAATGGTCCTCGGGGGTCAATTGCAGGCCACAACGAGCTCGCATCGGGTATTCGACTCCTGGGTGCAGGACGAATGGCCGAGGGGACCTGCAGTCCTGAGGTGCACCAGTCTCCGCGGTTGCATCTCCTGGGTTGTTGCAAGCGGTATTTTTGCTCCCAAAGATGAATTTTGAGAGTGGGCCCGAAGTTGGATGTATCCAGTCCTGGGGCCCTGGCAGTGTCTTCATCAATAATACATGGTACGCATTACCTCATTGTCACCGATACCAACCCGATTGCGTCTCAAGGATCCCGACCAACCTACGCCCAGCACGCTCATCCGTATCATAGCGCGCCCTTCGCCAAGCACTTCTGCTCCGGAAGTGTGGGGCGCGAAGCCATTGGCTATTATTATCTCGCCCATCTACACCAATCCGATTCGAACACCGGTGTGTGACCGGCGATCTACTGTCCCTCCTAGGACTAATCGCGTATGCGCCTGCGAATTGCCAGCATTCTGTTGCAGGATATGGGTGCTAGATATCGTAGATCTGCGGGACCGCATGGCGCAGATGGCGGGGCAGGCCAGCATCGAGTATTCTGGGCCTTGTGCTTATGGGGCTGGTCAATATATCACATTCCATGAGTGTCACGCATTTCAACCCCGCGACTGAACCTCGCAACTCTCTTCCTGCTTCCATCACGACAAATCACGATTTATTATGCCTATATACCTTACTTCATAAATTCTTTAATACCTCCGTTGGCCCGGTGACTCCAGTTGTTTCCAGTCTCTCGCTAAGTGATGTACATTTATCGTGGGTTCATCCTTGTCTAAAGGATGAACCCACGATAAATGTAGCCGAACAAGATGCCAAAATGTAGTTGGATGTATGTCCCGGGGGGTTACTTAATGATAGCCTCGCCCAGGTCGGAGGCTATCATTAAATGACCCTATCCGAGTCACAGACGAGTGGTGCTCGATGTTCGAACCTCTACCGGTCAGCACCCTTGTGGGTCAGAAAGGGTGTGCGTGCACTCAAGAACAAGTCCCCTTTCGCCTTTCCCCAACATCTGCTGTGGAAGAGATTTAGACCCACGAGCTCCTCAGAACCGGGGGGGACAAGAGCGGTCGACAGCCCACAAAAAACTAGTCAGCACAGATAAATTGGGCGCGACGACGTACCGCACGCGATGCAGATTTGTAACGTGTATTGTATATCTTGCAACTTGGTTATTTTGCTTGAGCTTGCTTGAAATTTTTGTGACGTGGGCGGAAAACTTATTGAGACGGGGGAAAACTTGGTGATCGCAAGCTGATGAATTCAAAAGACGCCTTTTTACAAGAATACAAACGATGCCGTGCTGCGCGCATGCTCTTGCGCGGCAGGTCGAAGACGATGAGATAGGAAACTGATAGTATGGAGTGGGAAAGAAGCCAACATCAGGGTACATGACTGGCCCGGGGAAGCCATATACCATATTTTCATTCTCCGAGCTTCATAGGGGGTGATGAGTCTGTACCTGTCTAGGGGAGATATTGGTATCGGTGAGTAATGACTTACTATATACCTTGATCCGGAGTTGCCGTGATAAGATAGACCAAGGTGCTAGCCCCTCAGGCGTTAGTATGAGGGTCATCCCGACCGGTCAGTGCCCCTTACCCCTATTGAACACCATTAATAGCATACTGGACCATCATCGGAGGCATCAAAAACTTGTCCCCAGCACCGGAAACAACTGCCGAGTTTTTGGCGAAGATGCCCATCCAGGAGGTGACTCTATCGAAAAGTTTGTCCCGTTCCATCCAAACCACTAAGGGATGTTTATACCCTTGAGAATAGGTATTACGGCCAGCCAAAAAGAAGGCCAGGATTTGGCTGAAATGGCTGAAAAGATTCGGAACCTTGCTGAGGAGGTCAGGGTCCTTAAGGCAAGTGCTTGGCATATTCTAAACTGGTGGTTAATCACACGGGGTATTTCAGGTTGACCAAGCCTCCATCAAGAAGGCCACTAGAAGGTACATACTTTAATATCACTCTGTGTTGACGTTTTACTAATTAAATGGTTTGGTCAGAACACCCGGGCTCTCGCGGCAATACGATTAAGAAGTCTACTTGATCAATCCGAAGCCATGGCTGCGTGGTGCCTCGAGTTACCAGAATTCGCGAGTGTTTACGATATGGGTGACGTATCCGCGGATGGAGGGAGTGGCTCTTCTCCTTGCCAAAAGGACAGTCCGAGGCTCGGGTCTATGTAACAAGGATGATCCAGGACAAAATTAGGGCTGGGGTACCGGAACTCAAGGTGCTACTGGAACAGGAGTCAGCCTTGGATATTCTCCTACAGGGATCGCGTTCGAAAATCCGCAAGGGGGAAATATCACTGCTCACGGCGATTACATCTCTGAGGAGTGTTATAGCGAGGCTATTCGCGACTATTTCGAGGACGTTGAAGACAGTGGAGATGAAGAAGAAGGTTTTACAACCCTCTTACGCTTTGTGGTGGCGGGCCGCCGGTTTTGAAGCTAGTAGCCCAAGCCCACTGGACATTATCCTTGAATACGATGTCTGAATATCTAGCATAGCATAGGGTCGATTGTGGTATCGAAATTTAAATGAATGTAAGGGGATAATCGGTGGTTTGTCTTGGGAAAGATATCGAAAATATGCCTGTTAGGGTGTATAATAGGGAGAACTGGATTGGGAGGAGAATACGAAGCCAGGCGTTAGGCTAGAGTAATTTGCGCTGAGCTATAGAATAACTTGTACGATCGAGAGATAAGGGCAGATCTGGCAAGTATATCTATCCGTTGGAGAATATGACGAGAGATGTGGCCAGAGAATGGTTAAGGGCAAGCGTATCTTGGAATTGAATCATCCACTGGGGAAACATATCGAATCCCCAAGAGGATGAGATGTATTGAAGATGATTTGGTCATGGAAGATGTCAAGAATGCGATCGCCAGGGGGGAGCGCCAGGATGAGAGAGAGCAGAAATTTTCTCGGTGCGCTTACCGAGATCATTGACGTGTTTGACCAGGGACTGATACAATGGAGTGTCCGGTAGTATGGAGCTTTTGACGATAGACTGAGAATCGGCCCGCCAATGAAGAGGTACGTAGGTAGACTCGGTGGGAGCGATGGAGCGTATGGGCTCTAATGACATTGCACTTGAGGAGTTTGTCCAGCATGATGTGGATACGGAGAGGACTGGTGAGGGTTTCCATGTACACCGATAGTGGGAGATGTATGGAACGCAGAAATGATCCAACGAGCCATCAGCTGCATTCCGCGGTGGCGTGATTGAGCTGGTCACAAAGAGCTTTAACATGTTTTTGAGCATGTGGCGTAAAAGTAGATATGGAACTTGTAATTATGGAGGTAAATACCAGAATATCCCCAGCTTTTTGAGACAGAGAGGTGAAGAATGATCGTAAGGCGCTTCTTGTGGCGGCCATCGTCTGTGGGGATCTGGAAACCGGGCCGGGTACCGCTTACCAAGTGGGAGGCCGATAACAACTTGCCTCAATCGGCGATGGTCGAAATCACCATTCGAAAAAGGCCACGGACGGAAGCCGTCGTTACACAAAGAAAGTTCTTCAAAAAGACCGCACGAGGAAAGGTCATCAAAGGCTAGCATTCAAATATCAGAAAAGCGATTGACTCAGACCGAGACCAGTTCTTCGCGAACGATATCTACGCCAGGACGTCAGCTGTGGAATCCAAAATTGCGGCGTATGCCCTGGTGTTTCAGGGAACGCCCTTCCTGCCTCGGGGGTCGACAGCACTCGTTTTACCCAACTGGCCACTTCATTCTCCCCGACACGAATATCTTTCTCTCCAGGTGCGTGCCGTGCGTCCACTAAGGGTATTTGAAGGCACACTAACGAATCAGCAGATGGACCTCGTCGAATCGAATCTTTTCAACCCACCAATCATCCTCCTACAAACCGTAATCGAAGAAGTCCGACACCGCTCTCTGCCGCTGTACAACCGTCTCAAGGCTGTTGAAAACGGATGACAAGCAATATCAGTTTTTTATAACGAATACCGATCGTATGTCTATGTCCCCCTGTTCAGATTGCTTATATGTGAGTTTCGTAGTGAAACTGCTATCATTCGGGAGGAAAACGAGTCGCCGAATGACCGAATGATCGAGGTTCGTGGCGGTTATGTAGTCGAGATGTATCTAATCAGCGAGCCTGAAGGAATCAGGACGGCGGCCGCTTGGTATTCATCACATATCAAAGGGCCCACCATCGTCCTTATGACCGAGGACGTCGCCAATAGACAGAAGGCGGAAAAATTAGGGATTAAATGCGTTTCGGGTGAGTTTGTTTCGTCTCTGGGTGGCTCGGTTCTAAAGTTTGACGCAGTGCGACAGTACGTGGAGGGGATGAAGGATGCGAATCAGCTGTTGGATTTGCTCTCTGTCGCTGGGACGGAAGAGCTCGAGCCTACCAAAGCGGCGGCGGGTCGCCAAGCCTTGTACCCCGCGACGTGCGTAGATTCGTGTCTAATAATCAACCAACTCACCCGCCCCAAGTACCTTCCTGCGGCGACACTGATGGCTGCCGTCAAGGCGGGCCAATTACATCAAGGCCATTTTAACGCCAACCAATATAACTACCTCGAGGTATGTCGCCCCAATACGATCACTCCGTAACTGAATTGTTCCAGGGCAATGTTCCCGTGCCGGCATTCTCCAAACCCGTGCTACTAGTAGGCCGCGAGAACATGAATCGAGCGGTCCAAGGCGATGTCGTTGTCGTCGAGGTCTTTCATGAGAGGGAATGGAAGGCCCCTGCAGATGAAGTAGTAGATCAAGAAGGTACGATACACGCAAATTAGATACCTGTTTTCGATTTAACCGGCAAACGACAGCTACACTGAAACGACGACGCCGAAGAATCCGGGGACGAAGCTGACGACAACGAGGCCATTGAAGAAAAAATCGAAGAACAGAAGGCGCTTCTCGACAACAGCAAGCGCACGTCCGAAAAACAGCCTACCGGCCGGATTGTTGGCATAATCAAGCGAAACTGGCGCGCGTAGGTCGCTTTCCACTTCTTCCTCTGCTCGACTAAATCGCCGTAAAGATATGTCTGCCACATCGACAGCACCTCCCTCACGTCGTCAAACGCCACATCCCTCTCCCAGCAAACCGTGTTCGCAACACCCGTCTCCCGCCTCCTCCCCCGCATCCGCTGCGCACGCGTCAAGCTCCAACCCTCATCGGCCAGAAGATCCTCGTCACCATCGATCGTTGGGATACCACTTCTCGATACCCCGAGGGGCACTTCGTCCGCGCCCTTGGGCGGGTTGAAAGCAAGGAAGCAGAGCAAGAGAGCCTCTTGCTGGAATTCGAAGTCCGTATAGGCCGTTGGTAAGGCCGTACTAGAGTGCTTGCCCCCACAGGGCGAGCAATGGGTAGTTCCACCGGAAAGACGCGCAGAGTCCGGAATGGAGAGACCGTGAAGATCTCCGGGACATGATCATTTGCAGTATTGATCCACCTGGTACGCGAGCAATTTTGGGTGTTAGCAACATCTGATCGTCTCTCTCTCTGAAGGTTGTCAAGATATCGATGACGCTCTGCATGCCCGACAATTACCGAACGGGAATATCGAGGCTGGTGTCCGTTCGTACTCGGTTCTCGAGCCATGGCCGTCGAAATACTTATTATTCGATAGACATCGCAGATGTATCCCACTTTGTACAGGCCGACACGCCAATGGACAGCGAAGCAGCTTCTCGCGGAACCACCGTTTATCTTGTCGACAAACGGATCGACATGCTGCCCGCGCTTCTGGGCACGAACCTCTGCTCGCTGCGTCCATACGTCGAACGCCTGGCGTTCTCGGTCATCTGGGTATGTCGTTCTAGGTTTTGTGTCCATCGTCTATAATAATATATGCGTGACAGGAAATGACCGCCGAGGCCGAGATTGTGAACGTCAGATTCACCAAGTCCCGTGATTGCGTCAAAAGCGGCGTTCACGTACGAGGAGGCGCAGATCCGGAAAGATGACCTGTAAGCACGTTCGCCGGTCATACTGATGCTCTGGGAATAAACATGAATGCCATTCTAGACATTTACAGGACGAACTTACGTTAGGTATCCGGCTCCTCAACAAGCTAGCGCAAAAGCTGAAGGCGGGTCGAATGGCTGCAGGGGCGCTCAATCTCGCGTCGCCTGAAGTCAAAATCCACCTAGACAGTTCGGAGTCGTCCGACCCCATCGATGTTGAACAAAAGGAGATGCGAGAAACGAATAGTTTAGTGGAGGAGTTCATGCTGCTCGCCAACATCAGCGTCGCGCAAAAGATACAGGAGACATTCCCGCAAACGGCGGTTCTCAGGTGTGTTGGTTTCCATGCCTCGATCTGCCGGTTGTAACGATTGTTGCAGGCGGCACTTGCCACCCCCAAAGACGAATTTCGAGAAGCTTCAGGATATTCTGTTGAAAAGGAAGGGCCTGAAACTGGACGTATCCAGTTCCGGAGCCCTGGCAGCGTCGCTTGATAAATGCCTGGTACATATCACCCCGTTGTCATCCATATCGAGTCTGATTGTGTCTCAAGGACCCTGACGAACCCGCGTTCAACACGCTTGTCCGTATCATGGCGACGAGATGCATGCTTTCCGCTGAGTACTTCTGCTCCGGGAGCGTCGGACGCGAAACCTTTGGCCATTACGGCCTCGCAAGCAGCATCTACACGCACTTTACCAGTCCAATTCGGAGATACGCCGGTGTGTTATCCGGCAGCCTGCTGTTCTCCCCGAGACTTATCACGCATATACAGACGTGCTTGCGCATCGCCAGCTTTCTGCCGCGATCGGGTACTCCACTCTCCACGCGACGCTGCACTCCAAGAGCCACGTGGAGCGTGTTTTGGATGTGGTGAACCGGCGGCATCGCATGGCGCAGATGGCTGGGCGGGCCAGTGTCGAGTTTTATGTGGGCCTTGCGCTCAAGAACCGCGGGGAGAGACAGGAGGGGTTGGTCACGGAGGACGCGTTTGTGATCCGGACGTTCAGAAACGGCTTGGGGGTTTTCGTTTCCAAGTAGGTTGGCATGTTGAATTCACTCTTATGGCTCACAATGCATTTTAGACTTGGTATCGAGGGGCTCGTTATGTTCAAGCGAGACACCCAATTCGACGCGGAGAATTACACGATCACCGTACCTGGCACAGGCGGAGATGTCAAAATTTCGGTGTTCGACAAGGTGCAGGTAAGCATAACGGTGGAGAAGGATAAAAACACGCAGAGGGGACGAGTGAAGATGGCGTTGACACACCCCGTTGATTCGCGGGCATTGTAATGATAGCTACAAATGTAACACTGTAATCGTCCCTACACTCGATCCTAGCGCGACCCGACCCATCTCCTCGTCATAATCAAACGAGCACCAGTTATTGAGGGGGTTCTCGCAGACCACCCGACCCCGCGCGGCCGTCCCCCACCCCCCACGCACAGCGGTCCAGAGAACACGGCCGCGACGAGGGTTTCTCGCCGGGCCGCACGCACGAGCTCGTCGTCAGACAGGGGCCACACGAGCCCGGCAGCGGCGTATTCGTGCGGCTGTATCCACATGGCTGTCTGGTACGGACCAAGGAGGACGTCCGTACACCGCAGGGGGCCGAGAGCAGACGGCATGTGGTTTTTTAAGGTCGGGGGAAAAGTATATGGGATATCCGAGCTGGCGCCCGCGGGCTCGAGGGTGTATAAATCGAGGTGCTTGACGCCGTGCGACCACGGATCGTCGGTCTCCGTGCGGATGAGGATAGAGAGCGGCTGTGAGGGAGTTAGGGCATAGGCGGGCGTGACAGAGACGCTGTCCACCCATCCGAAAGAGTAGCGGGCGAGGGGGGCGTTGATGGGGTGCTCCTCGTTGGTGGGCCGCAACACTGGTTTAGGGAACAGATGAATAGAACGCGCGCGGACGACGAGGATGCTGTTATGTGCAAAGACAACCTGAATGCAACGATCGGCCTGCTAGCGTGAGGGTGTGTGAATTGGGGACAGAAGCGGGTCTTACCTTCCATACACCTGCCTCGTCTTGTTCGTGCTCGAGTATGGCAGATGTGTCCTCGCGCCAGTTGTAGATGACGGTCCGAGCAATGTGGTTGCTTAATGCGATAGTATCGCCCCGCATCGCGATGGGCTTGAGGTTTGAAGCGAACGAGAATATGGCTTCTAGCGATACCGTGCCGTTGGATTCAACCAAGGATAGGACATCCACCCGGTGTTCTCTAAAACCCAATTGAATTGACTGATCGTAAGAATCAAACATGACGTACCCATGCTGCACGATGGATAGGGCAATCATCGCTTCGGAGTCCGGGTCCGAATTGAGGCAAAAGCCATTGAATAAGACGCCTTTTGGCGACCATTCGCAGCGCTTCTGTGGTTCCGCACTAACGTCCCAGATCGTGATGACAGCCCAAATGCCAGTAAATATGGATATCAACCACTTCCCGTGGCGATCCCGTAAAAAACGAACATCGGATACGGGGGTACTTGTCGCTGCATCAATGGAATACGAGCGGTGTGGCGTGCAGTCACCTTTTAGCCACTTTTGTGCGAGATGGAAGGCGTGTCGTGTGCGGTGTTCGAGGCTAGAAGTTGGCAGAACTTCCATAGAGGTGCATGGAAATGGGTATCCGCGCCCAAGGATGTGTATTGAACAGGCATTTGCCCACACGATTCGAAGGCTGGATAACATACGCATTCGTTTGCATGTCTACTAGCTCCCGTGAGTGTTCGTAAAAGGGGCAGGCCACCAGGAACGGCTACAGCCGCCGCGCACCTTTCCCAGAGAGAGAATGTCAGGAGGGACCAGGAACGAGAACATATGGATCAGGACGTCATCGTCAATGGAGGTGAGATTCATTCTGGAGTTTGAGCTGGTACAATATTGGACCATTACGTATATGGGTTCCACGTACGAATTAGCCTCTGAAATCACCACTGAGCCTGTTATTTCTGGCGGAAGTATCTGGACATAAGAGGAGCTGGTTTCACAGGATAGAGTAGAACATTTCGAAACTGGTTGTTGGCCAGGCTCCTAGAACCAGCCCCCGATATGGCGAGAACTCGGACTTGAGTGAGAGGTGACGCAACGCGATTGTGTAATCATATTTGTTAGCCAATCAGATCAGAGGTAGTTTGTCCAAGTTCTCGGTCCTATGGTGAACGACGATGAAACCACACCCATTTTGATTGGCTCCTTACCACATGACCTAAATACCACATGACCTAAATATGACAGAAGTGAAGTCGTCTTCACCATATCGACGGCTGGTTCTAGGAGCCTGGTTGTTGGCCCACAATGACGCATAGGCTTGTCATCATCTAACACCGCTGCCAAACATGCCCAATTGTCACTAAATTACATAATAACTAGACCCTCTTCCGAGCTTTCTGATCTCCCCCTTCTACCAGTTCTCACAAAAATCGACGATCATTGCTTAATGTTCGATACCCAGGAGAAACAGCGCTTGATATACAATTTGTTCGAACCGAATTGCATTAGAAAACAAGGAGCCCGCGAAGATCAATATGTCCTTATGGTGCAGTCCTTCCCGCTCAGAAGCATCACACTGCCAGCACCGCCAGCTAGCGCAAAATTGGTTTCATTAAGCAACACATAAATTTTCTCATGCTGAAAATAGGTGGTTGTGAGGACAGTATGCCTAGACCCTGACGTCATCGGACATTAGTCGGCGCAATCATTGGGGGTACTCGTGCTTAATATCTTTATGCTTCCGCGGCATCATATGTATTCAATCAAATATATAGCGCGGCATCGGAAATCATGTCACATCAGAAGGTTTGACGTTCTCGGTCATGGGAATCATTTAAAGAGATTGGGCACACACGACGTGGTGCCAGTCTCCGACCTCATGCCAACCCCCCAAAATCCCGCCCTTCATAGCCACCATGGGTTTCGACAATACCTTGGGAGCGGCCTTCATCGGGGCGATCGGTGCTTCCATGTGCGTACACACAGTTGCTCATCTTCGACCGGCTAGAGTCCTGAGCTTCTCACCCGGGCAGATTGTTTGGAATTACAAATCTCCAAGTATTCCTCTATTACCATAGTTACCCAGAGGATTGGCGGGTGCAGAAGCTAATCGTATGTTCATTATCCCCATTGCCTGCCATGTTGTTCAAAGAACCGTCCCCTCCAGGTTGCTTTACTCTGGCACGTGTATTCGATGTTGATTCACGCGCAAAATGAGACCTATCTCACAGGCTGCTGGACGTGGTTCATCTCATATTGACGGTCCATGCGGTCTATCATTATGTCGTGACTTCGTTCGGAAATCCATTGGCGCTATTGCAGGTTGTATGGTGCGTTGGAATGTCCACAATGCAGAGAGATATTCAGATTTTGTTGTAGGAGTCTGAAGGTGTGATACCCTCTGACCTCGATGGGCGGGATTCCTAAGTAACAAAACTTGAATCGCAGCTACAGATTGCCGTCAATGTGAGTCATTTGCCAGTTGGAGAGGTAGTACGGTTTTGACACCAGCTAGGTTATCATCGTTCTGCTCGTGCAAAGGTGCGACAGCCATGAGCTCCTTGTCGGCTTCCGCTGCTCATCCTTCCAAAGCCTCTACGCAGCCCGTGTGTGGAAACGTCAGTAGCGATCCAGTCATAACAATTGATGACAATGACTCACATATGGCAGTTGGATACCAGAATTGTCAAACCATTCCTTGGATCGTCGTGAGTCTCACCCCGACAACCGCAGTGCCAATCCTGACAAATTGCAGCTGGCAATAGTCATTCTAGGATATGGTCAGTGGGCTTCTACTGTCAACTCACCGCGCTCAGTCATAGTGTTGCTTAGCTGTAGGAATCAGTACGTCTGACTTTCGGTGTCTATCCTTGTGAGCTCGCGACCAACAGACTGTTGGACAGTTCTGGCAGTGAAGACGTGCATATTTTAACATATACTACAACAACCCAGCTAACACTCGAGTCGCAGCTATCAGATATCAAGCTTCGATGACCTGAACAGCATGTCGGTGCGTCAGGTCCTGAATGAGTTTCAACGCGCTGATATCTCATTACTCAAGTGGGCCATCTATGCATCATTCGCAATGCCAACCATTGTCGATTTCGTCATTGCCGCCACTATCTGCTACTATCTCCAAACGAACCGCAGCGGCTTCTCGGAGTGGGTCCATCCTTGTTCGGTCATGAATCATTGAGCAACTGGCTGTGTAGAGCCAATTCGAGAATCGTTGTCGTCATGCGCTATGTCTTGATCTCAGGGTTCGCCACAAGGTTCATTCTCTCCCCCTGAAATGGTTTCGCAATGACCAATGCGTGTCGTCAGCGTTTGTTCCACAGTCGCCTTGATCACTGTGAGCCGATTCGATGTCTACTATCCCCAGCCTAATCTCCAACAGTACTCGGCCATGCCCCGTAACCTTGTTTTCCTAGGAATCGAATTCCTGTTGACCAAGCGTAGGCGCCCCCTGCTTCGCATGAGCCATGAGCAGTGCTAATCCAATCTAGTGTACGTCAACAGCTTCCTCGCCATGTAAGATAATGATTTTTTCCTCTTGGTGGGAGACTAACCCTACAACGGAAGGTTGAACGCCCGGCGGAGTCTTCGAAGAAAGGATACCACGAATGCATCTACCGCGTCGAGGATGGTGAACCTCAGGCTAACAGGAACAGCCGCAGGATCTCACGACACTCCCGACGACAGCCCTAAGGCAGGTCCCTCTGCTCGTAGTAGGATGTATCGTCTAACGCCAATATCGTAGGAACCTTCATTTGAGTATCATCGATCCAACCCAGATCAGTCCGAGATACACGCCGACGTTCCATAGTCGATATGTGGTATTGAGAGGCCATCCCGATGGCCATCGAGCGTCATGGCTACGTGTGACGCGCGGACGGATGGTGAGTCTGGGGAGGTTGAAGGACAGTTTTGTTGGATACAAGGACATTTGCATTTTGTAATTATACCATTCATATTATACCAAACACGTCAGATCGGTAGTGGGATTGAGGTTTCCATTAGTCTTGTTGCAATTTTCATGGCCTGGGCAAGGCCTGGGAACATCAGGGAATGTCTGAGAAAAAGGTACTATCGGGTGTGATATTGTAACCCAGTTGTCATCACTATACAATCTGGGCTGGGGTAGGACAAGCTACTCCTAATAAGTTGAAAACTTTATACTTGAGCTTGAACCCCGGGGCCCTTTATTTGTGGTACGCTTACACTGCGTTGAATAATGGTGTATGTACCATTATAATGCTGAGATAATTTGTGCTGGAACAAGTGGACTCTTGAATTGAACTCTCGATTAAATCTAATAATTAGTTCTATGTGGTGCGTATATACTGTACACCATGGTCGAGTATTGTGTCCAACCGCGAGGGTAAATTGACTGCAACAATGGAAAATTTTCTCAAGTCCACGCGCGGACCCAGCGAAACCCAAATCTAGCTGAGGATAAGAGTCCATTATATAGCCAAATGGTTAAATCACCTTTAAGTTTTGACCAACCCATGAAATCTGAGATCCTGAGAGCGTCTAAGTTTGATCCCCGGCCAAGCGAAATTACTGCGGGTACCATAGAATCTGAACCAATTGACATTGAGTACTTACTTTCATTAGATCCTAGTAGTTGATAAAATACAGTAATGTAATACCTGTAGAGGTAGTAACAATCACATCAGTTTTTTGTCTGTCGTGCGGTCAGGGTTATTGGCAATAAAGTGGATTATGGTATCATGATTAATAATTGTTGCATTAGGTGAAAATCACCAGGTCAGGTAAGCATTACCAATGCGGCCGCCGTTTCAAGATAATCTATTATAATCGGAACTACAATATTGTCCCGCATTGTGATGATTGTGACCATTATAATACGGTTACCATCGCATTACCGTTTTTTCATTAATTCCCTGATGCAATATATCAGCAGGGCCTAATCCTCAGGCATAAAACACAGTCGAAATGGGCTTTCTCGAGGGGGAGTAGTTGAGATTGCCGGGACATCTACCGTAACTAGCAACAGGTCACTTATAAGTCTGGATGTAGCGCTGCCCGACGACTGAAGTCCCAGAACTTGATTGACGCGTCCAGCGGGATCGGCTGTGATCTGACGCGATATTGCGCACCACTCTCCTTCGTCAAGTCAATAACCTCTTCATCCGACGACGAAGAGTCATCCGATTGGTTATCACTCTCCGGGTGGAAGTGTCTTGAGCCCGATGCGGAAAACAAGAGAGGGGAGTGCGGATTGAATCCGACAGATCCCACCGAATCTAGAGGGCGAAACGTCAACATCCTGGTTGATAACAGCAGGCAGGAAATTCCTTCCCACCTCCATGTGCTTCGTAACTCAAGGTTGGTAAAATGGTTGTGGTATTTTCCGGTGTATCATCGGAGGTAAGGCTGGGCTCATGCTGAAGATCGAAGATGGATATCCTGCCCGACTTGAGGAAATACAGCCTCAATAATTATCCCAAAGGCGAGAGATCGAATGGCTGACCTGATTCCCCGAGGCCAGCCAGCGACCAGTAATATCGACATCGAACCGCATTTTTTGGTTGCTGGTATCCCCAACCTTAGAACTACCTCGGCAATCATAGATGTTAATAGGCGCGTCGACATTCGATCGAATGTCCCAGCTATAAATGGTACTCTGGCGACGAGACGCTGCATAAAGAATATGTGGTTTAAGAGGGTTGAAGTGGAGCTACTTGATGGAGTAAATATCTGACACCAATCGGGGATACTGTCTGGTACCTGAGTTACACCTGCACGCGGCCCACCGTCGACAAACATGACAGGATTGGCACCTCGTGCCTCATCATACAGCGCGATATTCGCAGTGGAAGGAATGAGGCTCCCCGCAGCATAATACTGCGATCCTTGAGCGGGAGAGAATGAGATGGCGGAGATGATTCCTGAGCAGGGATGAGCTCCTCTCGGTGCGTTTCATAATATATGTTACCTTTAAGGCCGTCTTTGCTCTTCTTCGATGGCGTAGTTGCTAGCCGGGTGCCTTCCCCGGGTTGAGCGACATCGAAAACTTCGATCGCATCCTCAAACCCACAATACAATCTATGTTTTGATCAGCGGCCTTTGGCGAGGCAAGTTCCTAGACCCCTACCGTTCTCCAGAAAGATTGAATGCAAGACTATGGGGCGCTACCTGACGCTCGCGATGATCGACGATTTTGTAGGATGCCCTGAGCTGAATCAACAATGAAATTCGCGCTATAAAATAGATGATTCAAGATTCACTCTACCGTCCGATGCATCCAGAAGTTTCACCGGGCATTCTCGGACAGAAGCGACGTAGCAGAATGTGGCAGGATTGCTCGCTGTGGCGGTCGGATACCAGATAAAATCCAGGATAGGCGAGGGCTGTTGAAAGACTTTGGTAGAGGCTTCGTGATCCCGTACCCGTGGCGGGCTTCCTGGAGGGAGAGACCCTTGGTGATTTGGACTACAGAGTGAGAATGGGATATGGATGGAATGAATCGGCCAAGTACCTGGGGAAGAATTGGAATTGCCTGTTCTCGCATTGGGCTAGTAATACTGATCCATCGGGACACCTTGGCCTCATCAACAAATTACAATTAAATTATCACCTCGGAATGGGACGTACCATTTCGCGACTCGCACGAAATTTTCTGCAAAGTCGGGATCAGGTCGAGGTTTTATGCAGGCGGTCATCCGTGGTTCCTCGGAGTCATTAATACTATATGTGGGAGCCCACCACATATGTTCCTGAGCATTTTCCATCGCAAACCCCCAAGACCTTCAATTGTTTCGAGTTAGATCGTCGTGGAATATATACAATACGACGTACTGCCAGTGCTTCCGGGTCCGGTGACGATAAAGATCATTACGGTTGCGGAAGAAACCTATAGGGGTGTAAATTACCCTGGCTTTTTTACCGAGGCAAATATGGGGGGTAATTTACTAGTAATTTACCGGTAAAATATCACGTGATCCAAAAACGCGTGACGCTATGACGAAAAAAAAATTTCTTCGGGTGCCGCGTCCGGGCTGCTCCGGAATGGATTCCCACGGCATCCATTTAAAAACCTTTTTTTCCCCTGCCTTAACCTGTCTGCTGCCACCATCACCGTTCGTGCATGTCGCCCGTCCCTCCTTAGCCTCACTTGCTGCCCTCCCACCTCGACGTCCTGTCCTGACACGCGACAACACCACCGGTATACAGCATGCACTTCCATGGGTGATGAGAATCTATTGTGAGTGGACATCATCTCGCAGTTAATCTTGAGGGAGGCTAAGATAATCCACAGGGCATTGGGTTGTGATGATGGAAATTGGGTCAAGGGGTTGGTGGTCATGCCGGTGTAGTCCCAGATGGATGCTTGGGCTCTGACCTGCTGCCAGTTGATGTTAGTATATGTAGTTTATGCAGTTGTATTCTTGTAGTTATCATGTCAATATTATTTGCTTTAGTTTCTATTCTGTTGGCCCGTTTCTCGAGAGCTGGTTGAAGATGTGGTGAATTATGGTATGATGTCACGAATCTGTTACATGGAGTATGTAGTGTCAACCTCTGATATTTGCAATGCTCATGCGCGATCTTTTCTGCGGATTTTTTTATTTTTTGGCTGGCATCATGGTCATGTGATCTAGGTTAATTACCCATAAAAATTTCCGGTTTTGGCCTCGGTAATTTACTGGTAAATTACCGGTAAATTACTTGTAAAAAAGCGATTTGTAAAAAACTCGTAGTATTTTCCGCAACCCTAAAGATCATGGTACCAACAAGATTGTATTTGCTACTATTAGAAATTCCCGCCAACACGTTGTGTGACAAACCGTGACAAGTTGGACTTGAACACGAAGACATGATCCAAACAAGGATAACCGCTTTAAAGACACGCGGTACGTCTATTTTGTACTATCGCCAAGATTTAATCACTTATTGTCTACGCTAATGAATGTCCATCAGAACCACGACCCAGGCCGCCTGGCCCAGCTCGACGAAACCCGACGCTCGGGATTCGGACCGTCACACGTTGTTAGTCACATATAACCCTATGTAGCCCCTATGTAGGCATCAGTAAATTGTGGAGTTTACGACAAGCGCTTGTAAGGTACCTACCAGGGTTAAAACCCACTACCAGGGCTACAATCCGGTACCAGATGGTGGGTTAGATTATAATGGCTTATATAGCCTTATCACTCCGCGTAAATTTGACAATCCTGGACCTTGGCAACCAGCTACAATTGTGCTCTATATGGTCAGCCCACACAAGGATTTCGGTGCCTCCTATGCACTTGCAATACTTAAACAGAATGGTGAGGGGTGGGAGGAACTACAATGATTTTAAACCGTTGCAATATTTGAATGGTGTGGACAACGATGGGAAGGGCTCAAATTCAACATTGTATAGATTCGGTCTGATATACATAACAATGTAAGAATATGTATTTTAAAATTTTCAATGAACTAAGCCCTCCCCGGCATGGGCATCCTGGAACTGTGGTCGTCCACTGCTGAAGATGCGATCCGCTCGTTACGTCACGCTAACACAAGTAAGTAGAAGGGAGGGAGCTTTATCACTGGGAAAACATACATAGACCGCTGAGCATGCCGAGGCAGGATGCTGAACTGCGGCCTGCAGTTTAGCACCCTGTCGCTCACCTAGTAACCACTCCCTAAACCATTATTATTAATTATCGTGAACTCCTACCGCTAATGAAAGAGGACGCTAGTGGTCGCTGGCCTAAGGAGGGTATGGGAAAGGGAAACAAGATAAAGGGAAATGAGACGCACCATCACTTCATCGATCCTGGGGGAGAATGCGCTTGGTTTGTGGGGCCTTGAACGCAAACGGTGTGTTTTTATGACTTTTCATCAGGGCGTGACAACCTGAGTTCCGGACCCAGGTTTTGCGGTCAGGTTTTCCAGGAACGTACCATGCCTATATGATATGGAGTAATCACGCGCGATGTGTATTTCAAGTTTAGCAGTGGCCAACGTGACACTACTCCAACAATAAGGTGGCGGCTGATTCCACTCCACCCAAATGTGTGGTTCTTGAATCCCCATTGAAGACGCTTTCCTCCTGATTCCGAGGAGAAGCAAGAACGCACTCATCTTCGGGGTATTGAGCCTGGGTCTGTCGTAGATAGCAACTTGAGGGGATAGTGATGATGGCTGACTTTATCTGCTGTTTTTGATGAACAATTTATTGGCTCGTTTCAAATGGATTTTGAGACTGACCTCACCTTGTCATGTTCGAGCCGACTGGCATTAGTATGTTCATCATGTCTAACACTACAATACGTTCACCAGCTGGCCGGTCCCGCTTGTGATAGAGTTAAAATCTTCCAACCCAATCTCAAAGGGCTCTAAGGTTCCTTGTATCTCACCACCCCGGCACGAGCGGATATGATGCCCACCAGGCGTTGCAACGTACCCGCCAGCTGACCAAGGGATTATGAGCTAGGTACCAGCTCGGCAACTACGCGTGAGAACCACAAAGCCAAATCAGGTCTCCGACAAATTACAATTTACTGATGCACTAGATACCGAATTTATGAAGCTCTCGCTGTACACTCTCAAGCCTGCGCTTCCGACCCAAAAGCTCCTCGCGCTTCGCAATAGGGGAGCTTCCGCAAGGTACGCGGCACATCGGGCATTGGAGTCGCTTGTCCCCAGCTCGAACTTGGAAATGAAGAACGGAAGGAGCTCCTTCCCCGGGCCCAATGCCCTCACGAATTTGAGATCTATCAGTAATGGTATGTTGTCGATGATCCGCTGCTCAACAGGAGATAGGTCAGTAAATGGTGAGCAGATTGACCCTCCTGAACATGCCTTGTAGGAAACCTGGAAGTAGCGCGAATTTCGGCCATGACTTTCAACCCTGTCTCGTATTCATCAGGAGGGTTGAGCTTTCCTAGATCATCCTTGGTAAGCCCCGTATAACCAACTTCCGCGAGCAGAGCTAGGACTGAATTTATTTTGTCGCTTGGTATCGGGCTCAAGGGGGATTTGGAATGATATCCAGTTCATTCCATATCTCGAAAATAATGAGCAGGACACTAATACTATGTCTTGGGTTGGTTAATGCTGCATGGGAGGTGTATGTTAAAGTGGGCAGCGTCCCCGCCTGCTCGTCGAGCGTCGAGTGTTCTGCTTTGTTTCGAACTCCACAAAAACTGGCCGATGTACCTCTGATGGGCCTCAATTCGATGTCCCTTCGCCTATCATCCATCATATTACTGCCAAGATTTAAACCGGAAAATAAACTGGAATTGAGGAGGACTAATATCTTTATGCTTCCGCGGCATCATATATATTCAATCAAATATATAGCACGGCATCAAAAATCGTTTGACGTTCTCGGTCATGGGAATGATTTAAAGAGATTGGGCACACACGACGTGGTGCCAGTCTGCGACCCAGCGAACCCCCCCAAAATCCGCCCTTTATAGCCACCATGCGTTTCGACAATACCTTGGGAGCGGCCTTCATTGGCGCGATCGGTGCTTCCATGTGCGTACACACACAGTTGCTCATGTCCGACCGGTGAGTTCTGAGCTTCTCACCCGGGCAGATTGTTTGGAATTACAAATCTCCAAGTATTCCTCTATTACTATAGTTACCCAGAGGATTGGCGGGTGCAGAAGCTAATGTATGTTCATTATCCCCATTGCCTGCCATGTTGCTCAAAGAACCGTCCCCTCCAGGTTGCTTTACTCTGGCACGTGTATTCGATGTTGATTCACGCCCAAAATGAGACCTATCTCACAGGCTGCTGGACGTGGTTCATCTCATATTGACGGTCCATGCGGTCTATCATTATGTCGTGACTTCGTTCGGAAATCCATTGGCGCTATTGCAGGTTGTATGGTGCGTTGGAATGTCCACAATGCGGAGAAATATTCAGGTTTTGTTGTAGGAGTCTGAAGGTGTGACACCCTCTGACCTCTGGGTGGGGTTCCTAAATAACAAAATTCGAATCGCAGCTACAGATTGCTGTCAATGTGAGTCGTTTGCCAGTTGGAGAGGCCACAATTTCAACACCAGTTAGGTTATCATCGTTCTGCTCGTGCAAAGGTACGACAACCATGAGCTCCTTGTCAGCTTCCGCTGCTCATCCTTCCAAAGCCTCTACGCAGCCCGTGTGTGGAAACGTCAGTAGCGATCCAGTCATAACGATTGATGGCAATGACTCACATATTGCAGTTGGATATCGGAATTGTCAAATCATGCCTTGGATCGTCGTAAGTCTGACCCCGACAACTGTAGTGCCAATCTTGACAAATTGCAGCTGGCAATAGTCATTCTAGGATATGGTGAGTGGGCTTCTACTGTCAACTCATCGCGCTCAGTCACAGTGCTGTTTAGCTGTAGGAATCAGTACGTCTGACTTTCGGTGTCTATCCTTGTGAGCTCGCGACCAACAGACTGTTGGACAGTTCTGGCAGTGAAGACGTGCGTATTTTAACATATACTACAAAGACCCAGCTAACACTGAGTCGCAGCTATCAGATATCAAGCTTCCATGACCTGAACGGCATGTCGGTACGTCAGGTCCTGAATGAGTTTCGACGCGCTGACATCGTATTACTCAAGTGGGTCATCTATGCATCACTCGTAATGCCAACAATTGTCGATTTTGTCATTGCCGCCACTATCTGCTACTATCTCCAAACAACCGCAGCGGCTTCTCGGAGTGGGTCCATCCTTGTTCGGTCATGAATCATTGAGCAACTGGCTGTGTAGAGCCAACTCGAGAATCGTTGTCGTCATGCGCTATGTCTTGATCTCGGGTTCGCCACAAGGTTCTTCTCTCCCCCTGAAATGGTTTCGCAATGACCAATGCGTGTCGTCAGCATTTGTTCCACAGTCGCCTTGGTCACTGTGAGCCGATTCGATGCCTACTATCCTCAAGCTAATCTCCAACAGTACTCGGCCATGCCCCGTAACCTCGTTTTCCTAGGAATCGAATTCCTGTTGACCAAGCGTAGGCGCCCCCTGCTTCGCATGACCCATGAGCGGCGCTAATCCAATCTAGTGTACGTCAACAGCTTCCTCGCCATGTAAGATAATCATTTTTTCCTCTTGGTGAGAGATTAACACCTACAACGGAAGGTTGAACGCCCGGCGGAGTCTTCGAAGAAAGGATGCCGCCCACACCCCCACCGCGCCGAGGATGGTGAACCTCAGGCTAACAGGAACAGCTGCGGGATCTCAACACACTCCCGACGACAGCCACAAGGCAAGTCCCGCTGCTCGTAGTAGGATGTATCGTCTAACGCCAATATCGTAGGAACCTTCATTTGAGTATCATCGATCCGACCCAGATCAGTCCGAGATACACGCCGACGTTCCATAGTCGATATGTGGTATTGGGAGGCCATCCAGATGGACAGGACAACCGACGCTGCGTCCGGGTGAACAGAGATGCAGCATGGATGGCCGTCGAGCGTCGTGAGTGCGTATGACGCGCGGACGGATGGTGAGTCTGGGGAGGTTGAAGCCAGTTTTATTGAATACAAGGACATTTGTATTTTGTAATTATACCATTCATATTATGCCAAACACGTCAGATCGGTAGTGGGATTGAAGGTTTCCATTCGTCTTGTTGCAATTTTCATGGCCTGGGAATATATAAGCAGCGCCTAATCCTCAGGCATAAAATACAATCGGAATGGACTTTCTCGAGGGGGAGTAGTTGAGATTGCTGGGGCATCTACAGTAACTAGCAACAGGTCACTTATAAGTCTGGATGTAGCGCTGCCCGATGACTGAAGTCCCAAAACTTGATTGACGCGTCCAGCGGGATCGGCTGTGACCTGACGCGATACTGCGCACCACTCTCCTTCGTCAAGTCAATAACCTCTTCATCCGACGACGAAGAGTCGTCCGATTGGTTATCACTCTCCGGGTGGAAGTGTCTTGAGCCCGATGCGGAAAACAAGAGGGGGGAGAGCGGATTGAATCCGACAGATCCCACTGAATCTAAAGGGCGAAACGTCAGCATCCTGGCTGATAACGGCAGGTAGGAAATTCCTTCCCACCTCCATGTGCTTCGTAACTCAAGGTTGGCAAAAAGGTGTGGTATTCTCCGGAGTATCATCGGAGGTAAGGCTGAACTCATGCTGAAGATCGAAGATGGATATCCTGCCCGACTTGAGGAAATACAGCCTCAATAATTATCCCAAAGGCGAGAGATCGAATGGCTGACCTGATTCCCCGAGGCCAGCCAGCGACCAGTAATATCGACATCGAATCGTATTCTTTGGTTGCTGGTATCCTTAGCATTAGAAGTACCTTGGCAATCGTATATGTTGATAGGCACATCGACATTCGCTCGAATGTCCCAGCTATGAATGGCACTCTGGCGACGAGACGCTGCGTAAAGGATATGCGGTTTGAGAGGGTTGAAGTGGAGCTACTTGATGGAGTCAATATCTGACACCGATCGGGGATACTGTCTGGTACCTGAGTTACACCTGCACGCGGCCCACCGTCGACAAACATGACAGGATTGGCACCTCGTGCCTCATCATACAGCGCGATATTCGCAGTGGAAGGAATGAGGCTCCCCGCAGCATAATACTGTGATCCTTGAGCGGGAGAGAATGAGATGGCGGAGATGATTCCTGAGCAGGGATGAGCTCCTCTCGGTGCGTTTCGTGACATATGTTACCTTTAAGGCCGTCTTTGCTCTTCTTCGATGGCGTAGTTGCTAGCCGGGTGCCCTCCCGGGTTGAGCGACATCGAAAACTTCGATGCATCCTCAAACCCGCAATACAATCTATGTTTCGATCAGCGGCCGCTGGCGAGGCAAGTGACTAGACCCCTACCGTTCTCCAGAAAGATTGAATGCAAGACTATGGGGCGCTACCTGACGCTCGCGATGATCGACGATTTTGTAGGATGCCCTGAGCTGAATCAACAATGAAATTCGCGCTATAAAATAGATGATTCAAGATTCACTCTACCGTCCGATGCGTCCAGAAGTTTCACCGGGCATTCTCGGACAGAAGCGACGTAGCAGAATGTGGCAGGATTGCTCGCTGTGGCGGTCGGATACCAGATGAAATCCAGGATAGGCGAGGGCTGTTGGAAGCTTTGTAGACGCTTCATGATCCTGGACCCGTGGCGGGCTTCCTGGAGGGAGAGACCCTTGGTGATTTGGACTGAAGAGTGAGAATGGGATATGGATGGAATGAATCGTCCAAGTACCTGGGGAAGAATTGGAATTGCCTGTTCTCGCATTGGGCTAATAGTACTGATCCATCGGGACACCTTGCCCTCATCAACAATTACAATTAATTATCACCTCGAATGAACGTACCATTTGCGACTCGCACAAAATTTTGTGCAAAGTCGGGATCAGGTCGAGGTTTGATGCAGGCGGTCATCCGTGGTTCTCGGAGTCCATAATACTGTACGTGGAGCCCACCACATATGTTCCTGAACATCCTCCATCATAAACTTTCAAGACCTTCAATTGTTTCAAGTCGGGTCGCCGTAGATAGATACATAGGCGCTGCTTCGGTCGTGACGAAAGATCGGAGTGAACAAAAGATTGTATTTGCTACTATTAGAAATTCCCGCCAACACGTTGTTAGTCACATACAACCCTACTAGCCCCTAGATACCAAACTTATGAAGCTCTCGTTGTACACTCTCAAGCCTGCGCTTCCGACCCAAGAGCTCCTCGCGCTTCGCAATAAGGAGGGGAGCTTCCGCAAGATATGCGGCACATCGGGCATTGGAGTCGCTTGTCCCCAGCTCGAACTTGGAAATGAAGAACGGAAGGAGCTCCTTCCCCAATGCCCTCACGAATTTGAGATCTATTAGTAATGGTATATTATCGATGATCCGCTGCTCAACAGGAGACAGATCAGTAAATGGTGAGCAGATTGACCCTCCTGAGCATGCCTTGTAGGAAACCTGGAAGTAGGCGCGAATTTCGGCCATGACTTTCAACTCTGTCTCGTATTCATCAGGAGGGTTGAGCTTTCCTAGATCATCCTTGGTAAGCCCCGTATAACCAACTTCCGCGAGCAGAGCTAGGACTGAATTTATTTTGTCGTTTGGTATCGGGCTAGGTGAGGGGGGTTGAGTGTTGTTAACCGAGGACAAGGCTTTAGATGTTTTGGCGACGTCAGGATTATCCCAGAACGGGACAGAGGCCGCCTTCGGGGCGGTTGGTACCTGGAAAGCGTAGGCTATAAGTCATAAAAAGGTGTTCAGGTATTGTCGTACCGTCGGTGGGTTGTCACGCGGTTGTGGGGCGAATAGACTATTTGTCTGGAAATAGGCGTCAGTGAGTGTGAAATGGGATATCAGCCTAGTTCCGTACGGCGGCCGGCGTGTTGTCATTCTGTTTCACCGCGCCCTAAGAAAGTAGGAGGATAGATGTAAATCGCGGCGCGGTAAAACAGAAATGTGTTCGCTTACGAAGATTCCAGTGGTGCTTGGTTGAGCAAAAGCTTGGAAAGGCTAGACGAATGTTGTGAGTCATGGTATAACATACTAACATCATTCGTACCGATGGGGTGGTTCCGTTTACTGGTTTGAAGGTCTAAAAAAAAACGGGTATGAGTTTCGCACGAGGGTATCCCCAGTAGTTTCATACATTATTGAAGAGCTAAAATCGCGTAGGGATAGGTGGAGATCACAATATACTAGCATGGAATGAATTGACATACGCTTGGCGCGCTATCAGCCGGTTTTGAAGTAGAGGCGGTGCTTGGTTTCGGTGTTTGGCTTGCGCTCGCAGGTTTGCTTGAGCCACTGGCCGCAGGGGCGGGACGCGCAACTAATGCTCAAATTGTTAGTTAATCATCAAAAATCATAATCGTCTGGCCTACACGAAAATGGCGATGCTGGCTCGTTTACGGTGGAAGGTATGGAAGAAATGTTAAACGCGGGCTGACGCTGGGGCTGGGTTTGAGCTTGGGCGATGGGCCTGCGGTCTGAGCGCATGTCTCTATAAATTGCTAGCCACTTGTGGGTGCAAGTTTCTAGGTAATGGTGGTTTTGTGTGTAGGGAGCGAGCTCGCTCTCGAGCGCGGCTTGCAAAAATGCCATGCACGTGTCATACTGTGTATGGACAAGTTCGGACACCAGAGACCTTCAAAACCATCAAAAAATGCTCAACAGGAACATTGGCGGCCATGTCTCACCTGATATGGTTCTGTAGGCGTTCATGGGCGTGAAATTGTTGTACAATTTTGTCATTCAGCGTCGACAGCATGTAGCGTTTGACATCATCGAAGCATGTCTCCATAGACTCGTCCCACGAACTCTGGTAGGCAGTGATCAGAGTGACTTTTGCATTGAATGGGACATTATTTGGGAGTTCTCGTGTCATAGATCTGCAACGAGGTGAGTCATGGAAGGTATGAGCCCCGTAAAGAAATACCTAGTAATATGGGATCGCATATCTTCAAGATATACTGGGTTGGCAGCACTGAGACGGTCTTGTACCGAATCGCCAGTTTCTGCCGCCTGCGCTGGTGCTTGCCGTGCGTCCGGGAAAGGTTTGAAATTTGGTCGGGTCCGCTTGATATCACTTTTGAAGCGGTCGTACGCCAATTTGTTGGACTGAATTAATGAACCCGACTCGGATGATCCGCGAATGTATAGTTGAATCTCTTCGCAAAATCGCGTCAATAAAGTCAGTATGTATACAGAGGGCTCCTGGTCCACAACTGGCGGAAGATTTGCGAGTTCTCGTTTACAATTCTGAAGGGCTACTGATGCTTCGGAATGAATATTTGGGAGGCTAGAAGGCATTGGCTTTCAACGCGATTCAGTTTGAGATTGAAATGCCATACCTTTCACTGATGATATTCATTAGTAGGCTGCTCAGTGCAGAGATTAAATTGGTGGTGCCCAAGCGTTGTCTCTGTACGGATGTGGCCCATGGGGACGTTGTGGAAAAGAACTTGGCTTCTTTCGCTCTCGCATCTTCAGTATTGGTACCTTCAGTTCTTTCAGCATCGTCCAGCAGGCGCGTGCAATAGTAGCCATGGCAAGAGGATTGCGCCGTCCTTCAAGAATATCGAGCCATGTGTTACGTGCTGTGGTAGCCCCAGCCGTTAGCAGATCTAGTTTTGTCATGACACCTAGGATGATTGTGCTAAGGATCTTGTAAGGATTAATTTATGGGAGACTGTACCGATTGTGCGCCGGCCGAGGGGATCAACGGTACGCGCCAACAGGAGAGCTTTGTGGTTCTCGATATCATCTAGAGAATATATGAGATATCTCCCCGACAACTCATCAACAGCACAAACCTGTGACTGGCAATGCAACTAGAATCAAACAGTTCCCTTGTATATACGACGTAACAAGATTCTCCACAAATTTAACAGTGGTTGGTTCGGCATTTTCAATCAAACCTTGAGAACAGTTAGCCACATTTCGCTGATGAAAATTGAACAATATCACGTACCAGGTAAGTCAACAAACGACAAATCTGTGAGCTCGGGGCCCTCCAGATCGACACAAACAACATTCCGGGAGAAAAGCAATGTCGTTCCTTGGGGCTTGATATTCAACAAATTTTCGAAAGGCAAACTTAAGATATCCGAATATGACATATTAGGATGGAGAACTGCGAATTGCGCCTGGCGCAATGCAATTTCCACGTCATCCTTATTGGTGATGATGTTCCCGAACGCTGTCTCTGTTACCTCCGCCAAGCGTTGACCTTGTGTGTTATACTCTTGCCGGATGGAGATCTTGCATGACCAGGGCTTTCCAGAGGAGGAAAGTCTGCACTCCATGGGGCATCGAGTACAAGTACCAGCATCACGGGGAACGCGAATCTAAGAACGCCGTCACGATTATTATGAAATTCACCAGGTTTTTTTTTCGATGCACGTACCCGGATATAGCCTCCACCAAACTTGACTTGCCTGCGGTAATGAATGGTTTGGTAAGTTACAAGAGCCAGAACCTTTACTAGCAGACTTTGACGAACCAGCACTTTGCTTCCCTATCACCGTGATTCGAGGCAGGTCCACGTCTCCCTGCGCGCTGCGAAGCATTTCGTAAGGGCCTAACCTTCACAGCCACCATAGTTGTCAATGACAATCACATACCCAATGGCCCGTAATTGGTTAACTAGTGAAACAACATCTTTTCTACGCGCCGCGTACTGGGTTCCAGAAATTTCAGTAACGTTTTCTGGCTGAGAAGTCATGGAGAGGATTATTGGATTATGGGAGGTTCAAGTGGAAGAGAAAGCAAAGTGCCAGATTTTCAAAGACGCGTTGAAGTATTAATTTCTATATTGGCATTTCGGGGGTCTGACGGGGTCTGACCCAGGGACCAGGACCTGACCCAATCCGGCATCAGACTCTGAGTCTGGTCACCGGTCACCAGCCTTCCATTGAGTCACATGAATCTACAAAGGGTAGGGCTGGTTGGGAGACTAGACGACCGTGGCTTTGTTGCGACGTGCATCGCCGCACCTTATCCCGTCTGTAATTTACCTCGTTCGCACTTCAGTGCTTCAGTATTTACTTGGTATTTACACAACCCCAGTGCCGTGCTTGCCTCTTGAAAGGATATGTTTGTCGTTCTTGTAGCCCTAAACTTCGCTTTGCGGCCGATACTAGTAGTGAAGGGGAAACCGGAAACTTTTCCCCATTCACTCGACTTGGATGATCCAGAGCCAGGTAAGTCCATCACAACGAGCCTTCACTACCAACCAGGGCTTTCTTTATCTGAACATTGTATCCTGGTTTCCAGACCTCACCCCGAAATCATGTATATGACATCCGAAACCCCCCAGGCCGGTGAGTCCTTGGATCAGATGGGAGAATTGATCACCAGGTGGAAATCAATATGTAGTCAAGAATATCTGGCCTGACCCCGTATGAGAAAGAAATTCGGGTGACTAGCACCGAGTTGCTTTATTCAATCCATTTCCAACTAAGGATATATTTAATATAGATGATCCTCATCCACATTCACCCAAGCCTCTTTCTCCCTGTTCGGGGTCATTAGTGGAGAGATGGGGTTAAATAAGTAATTCAACTGACGGCCAATCAACCCGGGGTGGTGGAGCTCCTGGGGGTAAAACCAGCTTCACCGTTTTCACCTCAAATCCACGGAAATCCAGCTTGATTGTAGAAGCACCTCCACCCTCATTGACATGGGAAACTTTCAGTTCGCTTTGGTCGTCCTCCAAGAGATTGGTGGCAAACGCCTTTATAATGTTGATATGACTCGCAACATGAAGCTGGACCTGGGCGTGGCCACCAAATGCCTCGTAAAGACGAAGTACAACGGTGGCGGTTGCTTTTGAAGCGGATTTTTCACCCAAGTTATCATCTTCGCCGCGTTTGATGGTCTCTAAGAAGACATTCTTGCCTCCCTTGATGCTGAATGGCGATTTCAAAGCGGAATCGTAAATGCTGGGATCTTGAGACAAGCATCGCACTGGAAAAGAATGAGGGGGCTACAAAGCATGAATAAAGATTTCTTGCCATGTAGAGGAGAATTGAATATGTATGCTGCCATTGGGACATCGGAATCCAGGAAATGGCCTTCGTGGGGCATCACGGCCCAAGAAAATTGGTGTTCTCCTGATGGGCTTGTCAGCAACCTCAGACCTCAGGTACGCGGTGAACAAACCTTGGTCTTGGTCCGCGTCGGGTGCTGTGGCGGACCGCAACAAGGAAATTCGTAGAATGTTTCCTTGACACGCGAAGCCATATTTCGACTCAGAAAGGATGGCCACGCCATATCCATACTCGCTCAGGTCGGCATACTACACATAATTTGAGCATGAGGTAAACCACCGAAAGTCATTAAAGCATACCTTGTGGCCACATACTTCAAACTACCCCAATACAATGAGTAAATATCGTCGGTATGTCAAGTGATTTACCTTGGCAGCATCCCACGTTGTGTTCTTGTGAGTTGGTCTTTGAACATGGCCGAATTGGGTCTCATAAGTGGCGTTGTCGCTGTGAATATTGAGCGGAAGTTCGACTGCGAACGGCTGTCAGTCAAAATCGACAGTTTGGGGCGACACTCACATTTCAGGAATTCGTGACGCTGACGCCAATCTACCACCGCATCAAACCGGAAGAGAGATCGAGAATTCTTTTTGACCGACGCTGGTGTGTATAGGTTCAGAGACAGGTTTCTGCGCATTCAAAAATCCTACCAGTAATCCCATCCAAGGATATCTTGGGAGTGTAAGTCAGTGGTTGAAAAAATAATGAGAACAGTGAAACATACAGTGACAGTGATTTTGCTCTTGCCATATTTCACCTCTGCTTTCACTGCGGCTCGCAGCGGGCCTTCAGCGACCACGGCGATATTAGAAAACTCGAGGGGGCGACCAGTTTCCAGGTGATGAATTTCCACATCTAAAAAGCGCCATTATACGGTGTATATGAATAAAGTGACACCACTCATACCCCAAGCATCCCAGTAGTTTGGATGATCTTGAAATATGACCAGCCCACCAGTCATTCCATCGGGTATCAACTCGCGGCTAAACAAAGTCAGAGTTATATACGGGCAGGAGTTCGGGAGCTACCTCAATTGTATATCAAGCAGGCTGGTGATTCTTCCTTTCGAGATGGTGAGCTGGACGCTTGAGTTTCTGAGTACGAAATGATCAGAGCCATTTGTATAGGCTGGAGTACGTTGAGAGACTATGGTAGGTTGAATGTATGAAGTGACGCACCGAACACGGGGAAGGTATTATCCCCGATATTATTTGCAGGACGCAACAATCCAAGGGTACCCCCGTTGGCGCAATCGACTAGGGCATAGCCAGTTTTGCCATCAGTTGATGTCTGCAATACTTGGGATTGCAAAGATTTGTCGGACCCAATCGCGACAAGAGGAATTTCAATAACGTCGCGACGCGGGAAGAAGGTGGTATTGTAGGCGGCGAAATACTTCTGCTCAGGGACCGGAGCGAAATCCATTTGGTCAGCGAGGGCCATAGAACGGGGGAATAGAACGCGGAATGCATCTTCTAGCATTTTCCCTCCATCTTTGCGAACCTCCGCGTAGAGTTTCTCAGCATCCTCGTACACCATCCCACTAAAACAAGTAGAGTTAGTGCAATGCTCTACTGGGAGAAAAACGTGGGGCGCACATAGCGGACCCCGGGAGAACTTGAGTGGCGGGAAAAGTATTAGTGGAGGCCATTATATACCATGATTCGACTAACCATCGTGGACTGTTAGGATAATGCATGTTAGCAGTATCCCCTGTCAATTAGCCAATAAACATACATTGGTTCAACAAGACCTTCTCCCATGAATCATCTATTTTCTGTTTTGGATATTCGTATTTTGACTTGTGTTTTGGATGGAAAGATGCCAACGTTGCTACATGCTGGGGAGCATCAGATACGTCAAAATTCGAAGGATACGTGGGCCAACCTCAACATCGCGAAGGAGGATTTCCGAATGCCTGTTACCCTTCTTGATTGACCCTGTTATAGCGTCAATGTTTTGTCAAAAGGAATACTTGATATATCTGAACGAACCATGGGAGGTGTATGTACCACGGTGGAACTAGCCCGAGTCAATGACATACGCACAAAAACCAAAGGAAACAAACCTCAAGGTATAATTCGCCATGCCTGTATATATACCAAAGTCAGTGTGACTGGAGGTCAAGGGGAAATGCAAGATGTACCAATTCGGAAGCTTTCTCCCCTCTCCGGAACTTGTTTGCAAATTCTCAAAGAATTGTTCCACGGAATGACCCATGCTAACTGGTGGCAACTCCCTGTGGTTATTCGAAACGGCGCGGATACGACGGAGCTGCAAAGGCGTTGAGCATGAATGAGGGATAATTGAAGGTATAATGTTACGTTTTCAAGCATGGTCGCTAATGGACCGCCACCGCCATCCCCGTTCCCGAAGACGAGCAGCGCGGTATTAGATGATTCAAGGTTCTAAGGCATTTCAAAATCAGAATTGTTATGGGGATATCAAGATTTTAAATGCCTTATGGTTAGTAACCCCCTTATTGACATCCCCGACTGTTGCTTGAGCAGTATATGTATCCACTGTCATAAAACGAGTGAGATTTTAAGCGCGACAAGTATAGAAGAGTGACACGCACCAGGCGTCATGTGGCATAAGACCTGCGTTCCGTCAATTCCAACCCAGTTGAATGTCGAATGAGGGAAAACATTGCTGAGTAGAGATAACACTCTTAACAATACCTAAGAGTTGGAGGTTCGAGCACCTACATGTTATTCCTAATGAAAAATGGTTAATGCGTTTCACGATTGATATATGCTGGTACGCCTACCAGGACAATTTCTGCGTGAAGAAGTAATTCATGCCTAATCCAAAATGCTCAGCCAAGGCGATGTTGAAATTTTGCAATTAAAACAAACCCGCTCCCCGGATCAATTGCGGCAATGCGCCAGTCAAACCAAAGGAATCAGGCAGCCAGGCCGTCTCGCAGCGTTTCCCAAATCGTGATTCAAAAAAGCGCTGTCCAAACAAAAACTGTCTGATCAACGCCTCCCCGGAAGGCATATTGGCATCGTTTTCCACCCAGGATCCGCCAACAGGCTGGAACCGTCCGTCCAATACTTTGTCCTTCACCAGTTTGAAAAGCGGAGGATACAGCTGGTAAAAGCATCAGCAGCTCAAATGGCTTCTAAAGGGTGTCCACGCACTTGCTCGAGCCATTTGTATTGTTGAGCCGAGCTACATGTGAAACGATGCTCGGGGTACCTATTCATAAGGTCCACTTGTGTCGCCCATGATCGCGCAACCTTTTGTTGCGTCACGCGATAGGGCCATAGCCTAGTATTTATTGATCAGCATGGAATTACCTTCAAGGAGTTACGACATTACCAGGCTGTATCAATGTGACAACTGGTATCGTTAGTGAGATTCTTTCAGTTATATGGAGAACGTACTGCCCTAGGGCCTAGTCAGCCGGTTTCACTGTAAGAACTTGGAGTAGAGCTCACCAATACCCCATATTTGCGATTTCTTAGCACCTTCGTTGTAAATGGCAGCACCCTTGGCCTCCCAGCCCTCTCCAAAAACACCTTCCGCTAATTTTCTTGCTCGCGCAATGCCCGTAGCATCACCTTTGTTGAACACGTTCATGATTTCATTAGCGGCGACTAACGCTTGATTTTGCAGCCTAAATAGAAATGCATGACGTTATCCGCGTTGTTGATAGAAATAAGGACACACGGCGTGTTTCCAGGAAGGGTTTCAATGATTTCACGCAGCGTGGTAAAATCCCAGAGCAGAGACCAAGCCTCTTGGTTTGGGACCACCAGGTCAGCAGACGCCAACGAAAAATACCGGTTCATCTGCATCAAAATATAAGATACGGAAACCTGAATAATGGCGCAAACTGACGTCTGGGGGGCAATAGTATCACCATTCCATGGAACCCCAAACATGCCATTGCAACTCGATTCGATGATGAATTCGTGAGTGCCTTTCTTTCTACCCTCAGCAGGAATGATATATTCGACTCTGCGATCACCCCCGTATCCTCCTGTGATACCTTGCAGCGGTGTTCCGTCCGTTGAAAATATCATGGCTTCACATCCTGGATCGAATTCGACTGTGGACCAAATGAATCAAAGATGGCGAAGATATGCGTGACTTCTTACACTGAACGCGTTCGTATTGCTGCCAATAGCCCGGGATCGTAAGGGAAACCTTCCACCAATGGTTTGTCTACCTAACGGTTAGCCGAACAAGCTCCTTGAAGTGGTGACGAGGCACTATACCCCTGGTATATGTTAAGTTGTGGAAGCATGAATGAAACTTGGGTGAAAACTCACAAGATGGACCGAACGAATCGCCCTGTGATAGTTTAGAACCATCATGACGAGCTATTGGTTCGGATAACACGGACCTTTTTGGCTGGCTTGAATTCCTGCTTCATTGCTTCTTCAAATGTCGGTTTAGTGAGTCCCGGCGCACTCCAACTACATGAAGAGGATTATCTTGATTATAAAAAAAGCGTCTTAGTTGCGAATTTGCACATACACTTGGAGCTTGACATGTTCCGATTGTCGACGCGATGGGTGAACAGAACCGAGGAGAGATTTACATTCGAGAAATGGCCGCCAAGAAAGTTTCCGAGCCTATCCGTGTCAGATTCTTGATCCATTTCGCCCCGGAACCATAATTGAGCTCTGGGTATGTCGAATTCATGGTCGTGGGGTGTAGGGACATGGTCAATGCGTTGACCGTGACGCATGGTTGAGATCATCAGGGTTGCTCCATGGGGTAAATTCTTCCCACCAGTTATCTGAGCCGAGGAATTCAAATCGCTTATCATGTACTCACATACCACTATCTGGTAGACTCGACCTCAGGGGATCTTGTACAGCGGCAGGCGCTTCGGAAAACTCAACCCAGGAAATATGGTGAATCAAATCATGTTTTTTTGTGAAGAGCGACGTTGAACGAGTGCTTTCGGTGTAAACCAGACCATATTTCGACACCAAAGAAAGTCCAGTTGGTTGGCCCAGGTTCTACGTCAACCTGGGAAATCGGTTTGGTCACATTGTCTGTTCTGAATCTTTCAATAATATTGAATCAGTGCTGGGCTGGTCGCCATAATTCAGTTATGTAAATCATCATGCAGGCCGTCGATATGGGTTTAGAACCACGATAAATCGGCTCCGGCATCTATGTAGGCCATCTTTCACTCCACTACCCCTCGTGCATAAATAACTTGTGTGTGCGTCTCCGCCTAACTGGGAAAACTGTGTTTGTGTGGCACCTTGGAGCGGTCAGCAGGTACTAGTACTGATAACTGCTGTCGCTTAAACCCCACCGCGGTTATCTTACATTTATATAGCTCGTTATCTTCTTGGAGCCACCACTTACCCCTCATTCGTTAACTCAGGATGAGTTCCGGCTCCCATAACGCAGACGAGAAACAGTCGATCGAGAAAAGGGAGGATGTATTTGTGAAAGTATCATCCAAGGAAGTCGACACCGCTGCAGAGGTTGCTGGTGGGGACTATGGAGAGTTCACCCTCGAGGAAAACTTGCGGCTTCGGTGAGTAGTATCCACCCGAGCTTACACATCTGCCTTTACAGTATCACCTAGGCGCAAGATCGACTGGCATATCATCCCATTAATGTGCAGTACGTTTCAAATCTTTTTCCCAACTACCCGCGACTAATGGAACGAAGTTCTCTACTGGTAGGGGATTGCGTCACCCATCTTTTGGAGATCTCACCTTCATCTGTAAAAGGATACAATTCATGGACAAGACAACTCTAGGAAGTTCTGCAATACTCGGAATCCGGTTCGGTTCCTTAAATAATCCTGCTACTTCACCCATAACTCCCCATCTTAGCGAAGCAACGCATCTAACAACCAATCAGTGAGATATATAATAATATGACGGTTCTCATTTATGTTCATCGTGGCACTCGTGACCGCAGATATAATTGGTATGTCCTTTCTAGTTCTCCGACACCCGCGCTTCATCTGTTCCCAGGCTAGGCACGATATTTTATCTGAGCTACCTTGCCTTCGAGTTTCCACAGAACCTGTGTTTACAACGCTTCCCGGTTGGGAGATGGATGAGGTTTTTAATAGCGTTTCAATTGTCTCGCAAATGTCTGACCTCTGTCCAGTTTAAATATCTCAATATGGGCCGTGGCTCTATGCGCTCATGCAGCGTGCAAGAATTTTACTGGGCTCTTCATTGTCCGGCTAATTTTAGGGATGTGCGAGGGATCGATTACGGCTGGGTTCATGATTGTCAGTTCAATGTTTTACACTCGAAACGAGCAAACGCTCCGAGTGGGCTATTGGTGTGCGTACTCCCACTTGGCCTTTTCAAATTATTTTCTTATGAATGACAGTCCTCATGAATGGCACGGGTGAGCCCCACATCCTCGGAAAATGCTCCGCGTTCTGAAATTGCAACAGCTCAAATTATCTCCGGATTTATAAGTTTCGGTACTCTGCATATCAAAACCCGAGGTTTTGAGCCATGGCAATGGTAGATGCTGATTCTTTGTAGCCGCCCTCACGTTCTAACGTGCCTAGGTTGATGATCATCACTGGATCCCTAACACTTTTGGTTGCTTTGGCATTTTGGTGAGACATATTTTGCTACATTGCGCGCTTGTCGAATAATTCCCAATTAGGTTTTTATTCCCGGACTCTCCTACAAATGCATGGTTCCTCACACCCAAAGAGAGGTCAATGGCAGTACAGCGAATCAAGGTGGGCAAAACTCATTAAAACGATAGGAGCTGCGGCTGAGAGATTTCAAGGAAAATCAAACGGGGGTTGAGAATAAGCATTTCAAGAAAGAACAGTACGGTTACACTAAACCCAAGCTGATACCGTTACTAATTAAATACAGAATGTATGAAGCGTTACTGGACCCCAAAACCTGGCTCTTTGCACTGTTTTCAGCTCTAGACAATGTTCCCAACTCCCTCACAAATCAGAGACAGATCATCGTCTCCTCATTCGGCTTCACAGCCCTCCAAACCACCCTGCTTGGCTGCGTCGACGGCCTAGTTGAAATTGTTACCATTTGGACCGGTATATCCATTGCAGCTCGGTACGAGAACAGTCGCGCCTATGTTTCTGTTATATACATGGTTCCAAATCTTGTTGGCGTCTTCTTGATCAATTTCCTTCCCTGGGAGAATAAAGTCGGCCTTCTGTTCGCACAATGGACTACCGGTGAGTGGTCGCAGGCTTTACCCCAGGCCGTTTTTAATTAAATTCCAAGGCGTGGGTACAACCGGCTTTGTTCTCGCCCTATCTTGGCTGTCCAGCGTGACCTCGGGACACACGAAGAGGGTCACGGTGAACGCAATCATGTTATCTGCGTATTGCATCGGTAATGCCGCTAGTCCATTCATGTGGCAAGCCCAGTACAGGCCCCGGTATGCTGTTCTCTTTTTTTAAGGAGTAGGGAACTCACGTTAGTAGGAACCACATACCATGGATTATTATCGGGATTTGCTACCTTTCTTGCATGGTCATATCTCTGATTATACGATACATTTTGTCAACTGAGAACAAACGTCGTGATGCGGAGCCCCGTGATGAAAAATACGAGCACGTCTACATCGAGCGCACAACGAAAGAAGGAATCGTGGAGCGGGTAAAGGTTGAGAAGGTGCGCGTGGTGCCACCATCCCTGCCATGTTTCTTATGCATTTGTTTCTAGGAATTCTTGGATTTGACCGATATCCAAAATCGCGACTTCAGGTATGTATTATAGGTGAAGCAGGAGTGAGCATCCATGGATATGTGAAATATAATTCTTAACCATATCATATCTTCCTTGCCCGAGCTGCATCAAAACCATCGTCCCGTGGGTATCTCGCAAAGATAATTTCAGTTCAATCCAAATACTCGTTGCAATTGTGCGCTACGGCGACCAAGAGCTGGCTTGTATCCTCACCTCTACCTGAAGATGAACCCGCGCTCTATTTCATATCCAAAAGAATTGCAATTACAGACCTCGCCGGACCCAGTGGCATTTCGCCAGGCGGCCGTGAAGTCAGACAAAAGTCACAGACAAGATAGTTATCGTGGTACTTACTACCGACAAGTTCCTGCTGTACCATAGTGGGAGCTTTCCCCGCAGGGACACCACACAACGGAAAACTGGGTATAGGCCAGACACTGTGCGTAGACCTCGCGAACACCTTGGTTCTATCGCCTCGTGAGTAACCCTTCAGATAGGCTTGGGGCCGCCGAGTTCGACAACAGATCTTTCATGATGAGTGAAGTGTATTAGTTAAGACATTGGTTGAAATTTTCAGTGGCGGCTCAAACTTTTTCAATAAGTTCGGGGACTATTCCCGTCACCGTGGATATCTGGCCTGTAGTTACAGCATGCCCTGTAGCCGAGGCCAGACAACTAAGAAAGGAAAGGTAGTGAGGCCCAAGGCGGGGCGCCACATGACGCGGGCTGCAAGACTCAATGTGCCAAAACTCGATCAATAAAATTGTCAACTAATACACTCTATTGTCGCACTCAATTCCCCAGCCCGGGAATCGACGGGGAGAGAGGAAGGCCCAGCTCGATAATTAATTTGATTGTATTTATAACACCACACGGAACTCCACACCTCCGGAACGGAGACCCGACCTCCAAGTTGAAATTGATTACACTATTCCTTTTATAGTGCAAGCTAATTGAATAGGTATGCTACCACGACCGGCCCGGCCTACCGTGTGCTAGCGCCATAGGCGGGAGGCGGGTCCCCAGCGTTCGAATGTAAACTCTCCTGAGTTAATTCGTCGATACGCTGCCTCAATCGATTAATCCGAGCTTGATTATCATGGGAAGCCCTGTCATTATCCGGCGTCATTTCGAGTTCAGCTATCAAGGCCTCGACGACTCGGATTCGTTCCTGGGTGTCTTGGGGGTTGGCGATTAGTCTCTGGGGGTTGCTAGTGGTGAGCGACGAATCGAGAGGATGCTTCAATTCGTCCCGGGACTCGGGCACAGGTGATGTAGCATCAGCGCCGGTAGGTCGAACAGTAAGGAGGTACGGCTCGACGACCGATCGATGGCGCCCAGCTGTAACGAGTTAAGGTAAAACGACAGATACAGTAAGATATGGCGTACATTTCAGTCCAGCTTCACGGAGGAAGGCCAAATTCCCGCGCCCCCTTTTATAGACGATGAAAAACGCAAACACCAACGCAACGATAGCTCCCGCGACGCCACCCACAATACCTCCGACAACTCCATTTTTTGATGGTTCACTTTTTGAGGGAGTCGACGTCGACGAGCTAGAATTCGTCAGGAGTGAAGTCGATGGGGATGTCGAGGGTGCCGGCGTTGTGGGCGTACCAGTGATGTTGGACTTGGTTGTAAGGAAGTTAAAGGAAGGGGAATACGTCAGGTAATCCATCACAAATATCATATTGTCGATCTCGGTGATATTTATGGAAAGTGTATGATTTCCCGGCGCGAGAGAGTCCTCTGAAAAGAATTGAAAGTTCTGCTGTTGGAACTCCTTGTTGACAAAGTCGGGTGATGAGGGAGTGACTTTATATGTTTTGGTGCTGCTGGAGTTATCAAGTGTGTACGTTACAGACATACTCCCCAGAGTAACCCAAGAGTAGATACCATAGACCGCGACCGAGTTCCCTGGCATGAGCTGTCAAAGGTTGGCCAGGAGTTCATGAATTTTCAGGTCACCTGTGAAATGGATGGACGCTGTGTCCCCAGGAGTTGTGCTCTGGTGTGTCCCATTGTGGAATGGCAATCCACCGGCATCGTCGGAAGTGATGAAGGAGCTGCTGTTTCTCTTCCAATTTCCCGAGTAGATAATTGAGGGATCATCATCGTCCACGATGACCGTCTGGCCAGAGAGCGGCGTATTGGGGCCAGCAGATATCACCACAATGTCCACTGAGGGTGCGGCAATGTTGTCCATCTGAATCGTATGTACACCGTCATCAAGATGGGGGCTTTGATACCATTGTTGATAATTCTGGGAAATCGGATTATCATAGGAAGTGTTATAGGGCGAGTTGCCGTCGATTGTGACCAGAGTTATCCGAGAATTATTGGATCGGTGGGTATTGCCCACGAATGCAATTGAGGTACCTAGATCAGTGATTGAAAAACTTGGGAAAGGCATGGCGTTCGTCATGTACATACCGTGGAATGTATAACTTAGGGAACCGTAAACACCAGTTTCAATAGCCTTGTTCCCCATAATTGCAAACCCAGGCCATATTAGGGACCCGTTATACCATGTTTTTCCCTCGCTGGTTGCCCATTGCCCACCACTGAGGGCCATAGTATTTGATGCATCGTCAACGATATAGAGCAATTCTCCAGACATTTCTGCGGAAGGAGCTGGGGGGGTTGGGATACGATTTATACACTAGGACTATATAGAATCCAGATCAAATATGTCAGGCTGCTCTGTGATGGTCGGTACCTATATTTAGGAACGCTGTCGGGATAGCGGATGTCGTTAGACAGTAGGTGCACCGTATCCAGTCCCCGTGCCCCATATCAAAGCGGAGAAAGGAACAGATATGTGATCAATGATCACAGTACCACAACAAAGTTTCGTTAGCGAGTCACTGAGTTTCAAGATGATCATGTTGGAACGTTGACGGCTTGTACAATAAACAACAGTCAATACCCTGGATCGATCATGGTCCCGTTGGTTGTTTGAAGTCGTACTTAAGTATCGTCACCAGTCGGTGGTCGACTGGTTGCTCCTCGTAGATGTATCGATTTGATGGGTTTTCAAATCCATTTAAATGTGTATTTTAGGAATTGCGTCACAAGTAGTGGATAATGTGTTGCCATCATGATCATAGCCACAAGTCGTTCTTGAATGGACATGACTCGGAGATCGCCATTGACTTCTGTACAAGTGTGGACTGTCGCATCCTTATTCCATACACAAAAATCTGGAATCTACGGCCGGCATCATCACCATTTGAGGCGTCTCATCCATGATCAATACCCGCGGCGGGGCCATGTGGGCAGGGCGAGCAGGATAGCAATACATACGCGTTGATATCACACCTCAAGCTCAGTTCCGGACTAACCTTGAAGACCACCGAGTACTGTCCCATAAGGCAAGAGGCCGGTGGCGAATCGTGACGGACCGCGAGAGTTTCCAAATACCGAACCAGATGGTCAAACTTCCTCCGCCCCGAATTATTTACCTGCAGGAATGTATACATGAACACAAATATTATCACTCAAGGCTTTAGAGATAGACACCTACACCACCGCTCGATGCACGATACAATATTTTACAACCCAATGATTATGCGGTGGAATCATGGGCAGGAGGTGATGCTGTGCTTTGGTGAGAATTATTTCGAGTTAAGTCTTCAATACGCCTCACCTGAGGTGCCTAATTTCGGTCTGATTCTCATGGAAAATCTGGTCATTCGTTCTTCCGGCTTCGATGGTCCGAGTTCGTCGAAGGATTTCCGCTTGGGTCTCATATCCGACTGCTGTGGGCCGTTGGCGCGAGCAACGAGCTGGCAGTATGGCACTAGAGTTGGAGGGGACTAAGCTGATGTAACTGCAGCAACACTGCAGTGGAGGGAACTGAGTTGTATCGCCCAATGGTTCAATTCATGTTTGATGCCCAGTTGAAGTGCGATGGGGTAGGGGAATCACCAACTTGATATCATCATAACATGATCCATTGATGATGTTTGCGGAACCTCGTGCGAAACTGGCAGAATCTCACAATAATATCGAGGGTATTATGGGGTTCATTGATCATCTTTTGAGGGCCGGTATTGAGCCTCAATCTTGTGAGGAGGTTTGTCTTAGTCTTAGTATGCTATTATTCCAGCTGTTTTCATAACGGGGGGCCGGGGAGGCGGTGAAAAAACCCATCAGTGAACATAAGCGATATCGGAATGGTTTTTTCCCAGGGCAAGACAAATTGATCAATTGGCTGGTCAGCTTTGATGACAAATATCTTTCCATAATTCCGAGTCGGCAGCATTGTTGTCTCGGACTCTCAGTGGACGCGGTTATGATTTCTTCGCTCATGCCTCTCCTTGTGTCGTGCGTCGACTCACCAATGGAATGGGTAATGGTTTCAAACCTTGAGTTGGTTGGTTTGAATCATTGTCTCTTGGAGCTGAGGGAGGGTTCGCTACTGGGCAGGTATGCATTCAATCTGTTTGTCTCGTGCGTTCAATTCATGCTGACTTTGGCTTAAGAAATGATGATTCTCGCATGTGCGCTGCAGCATCCGAATCAATACGGCTCAATGGCCCTAACAGCAAGACATGAGGATCTCTTTCAACCACTCTGAAATTCAATAGTATTCACGGTATGACGATTATTATCATATTATTTCTTTTTCTGACGTTATACTAAGCAGGTATATATTCCCGGAATTCCACGTACCAGCAGTACTGACATGCGTTGTTTTGGGGTTCATGGTGCCGGGTGAGTGCGTTTAGGTTGACGATGAGGGGCTCAGTTCAAGGCATGGAAATGCGAACCAACACTCCCCTTCATGTGAATCGCACTGTCTGCCAATGAGAGGGGGTGTATTTCAAATTGGAATTAATTGGTTTGGATTGCTGTCCCCAGGGTTTGCTAGCTGAGGTGCGCCCTTCTGGTTTCATCGCACATTTGATTTACAGCGCTTTCAGAAAGGAGAGACAAACAAAATTCAAAATTAGACGCACGCCCCCGCACACCGCGCAACATCGGCGGTGATGACATTGCCTTAACCGCATTTTGCTCATCCGATTCCACCTGTGCAACTATCAGTGTGTGATTACAACCAATTGCATGACGTCATGTGGGCATCGCGCGGTTTTGCGCGGCGCGCGCATACTGTTTCAAAAATTTGTTTGTCTCAAATCCAGAACTTAGCGCTGTAATGTTGACCCTCAAATTTTATGATGATACTAACAAACAACCTACACATCCCAAATCTTGAATCAGTGTGCAATCGCTGTCATACCGTTGTTTCTCTCTTGACGATCTCCATCCCCGGATAATACGTCCCTACTCTCTCATATATATGCTGGACAACGCCCATGAGACGCGGTAGCTGGACGCTGGGACTCGGATCAAGATACACACCGAGGCCAGGTTGTCACCCCAGCCGCCGTCCCCAGGCCAAGCACCGCCCTCGCATGCCCGCCGTAGTCCCTTCAACAGATCCTGACGTGGACGCGCGATCAGATATAGTGCGATATGCAGAAGCGTAGAAACTCAAAACTTGGAGCGGGGGCACTGTATGACTCGGGGAAAGGTTTTGGGATGAAGTTGACCGAGAGTGGCAGAGCAATGGAGGCTGCAATTGGTATCCCCATGGTTCGTGATCATCTAAGCGCTGCACCATGACTCATAGCCAGAAACTCATGGGACACGGCAGCATATTATGTGCCAGTGCCTAGTTCGCTTCGCGGGTCATCTCTAGCAGTCATTCTCTTTACGACCTCCCGTGGCATCGGATAGCTCCAATTGGCCATCCTATCCATGGAACGACACTCAACCCCATTCACTAACGATTCTATCCTTTCGCGCATGCCTTGCTGCAGGGCTGAATACATACCAAACGTCTCGAATTCTTCCGGTGTATGCCCTCTGGGGAAAACTACGTCTGTGTGGCACCTTGAAGCGGTCAGCAGGTGCCAATAACTGTCATCGCCCTTTATTTATGTAAGTCCCACCCTGATCATTTTATATTTATACAGCTCGCTATACCCTTGGAGTTAGTATCGCCTGTTTGTGTGGCACCTTCAATGGAACGATCAGCAGGTGCTAACAATTGTCCTCGCCCTTTATTTATGTAAACCTCCCCGCGGTCATCTTATATTTATACAGTTCGTTATATTCTTGGAGCTGGCATCGCCTATCTTTGATTGACCTCAGGATGAGTTCTGGCTCCCATAACGTAGACGAGAAACATTCGGTCGGCAAAAGAGAGGACGGATTTGTGAAGGTATCATCTAAGGAGATCGACACTGCTGCGGGGGTCGCTGATGGGGGCTATGGAGAGTTCACCCTTGAGGAATCCTTGCGGCTTCGGTGAGTAGTGCCCACTGGGGCTTAGTCGCCTACCATCACAATACCGTCTAGGCGCAAGATCGACTGGCATATCATCCCGTTAATGTGCAGTACGTGTAAAATATTTTCCCCAACCACCGCCGACTAATGGAAAGAAGCTCTCTACTGGTAGGCGATCGCATCACCCATCATCTGGCGATCTCATCATCTGCAAAAGGATACAATTCATGGACAAGACAACGCTAGGAAGTTCTGCAATCCTTGGAATCCGGTTCGGTTCCCTTAAATAATCCTGCCACTTGATTTATAACTCTCTATCTCAGCGAATCGGCGCATCTAACGACTAATCAGTAAGATATAATAATAGAGTTATATTCATCGTTCTGATTTGTGGCACCCCAGGTATAATTGGTATGTCCATCCTTAGATCCTAGTTCCCCAATATTCGTACCTCATCTATTCATAGGTTAGGCACAGTGTTTTATCTGAGCTACCTTGCCTTCGAGTTTCCGCAGAACCTGTGTTTACAACGCTTCCCGGTTGGGAGATGGATGAGGTTTTTGAATGGCGTTTTAATTGTCTGCACATATCTGACCTCCGTCCAGTTTAAATATTTCAATATGGGCCGTGGCTCTATGTGCACATGCAGCGTGCAAGAATTTTACTGGGCTCCTTGTTGTCCGGCTAATTTTAGGGATGTGCGAGGGATCGATTACGGCTGGGTTCATGATTGTCAGTTCAATGTTTTACACCCGCAACGAGCAAACGCTCCGCGTGGGCTATTGGTGTGCGTACTCCCACTTAGCCTTTTCAAATCATCTTCTTATGAATGACAGTCCTCATGAATGGCGCGGGTTGGCCCCACACCCTTGGAAGATGCTCCACGTTCTGAAATTGCAACAGCTCAAATTATCTCCGGATTCATCAGTTTCGGTACTCTGCATATCAAGACCCGAGGTTTCGAACCATGGCAATGGTAGATGTTGATTCTTTGTGGTTGCTCTCATATTCAACACGCCCAGGTTGATGATCAACTGGATCCCTGACACTCGTGGTTGCTTTGGCATTTTGGTGAGATATATTTTGTTACATTGCGCTCTTGTTGACGATTCCAAATTAGGTTCTTGTTTCCAGACTCTCCTACGAACGCGTGGTTCCTCACACCCAAAGAGAGATCAATGGCGGTGCGGAGAATCAAGGTGGGTAGAGCTCACTGATCACAGCTGCAACTAAGAAATTTCAAGGGAAATCAAACGGGTGTTGAGAATAAGCATTTCAAGAGGGAACAGTGCGATTATACATACCAAATTCAGGCTAATATCGCCGCTAACTGGATATAGGTTGGTTGAAGCGTTGCTGGACCCCAAAACCTGGCTCTTCGCGATGTTTTCAGCTCTAAACAATGTTCCCAGCTCCCTCACAAACCAGAAACAGATCATCGTCTCCTCATTCGGCTTCACACCCCTCCAAACCACCCTACTTGGCTGTGTCGACGGCGTGGTCGAGATTGTTACCATCTGGACAGGTGTGTCCATCGCGTCTCGGTTTGAGAACAGCCGCGCCTACGTTGCTGTCATATACCTGGTTCCAAATCTTGTTGGTGTCTTCATGGTCAATTTCCTTCCCTGGGAAAATAAAGTTGGCCTTCTATTTTCGCAATGGATTACTGGTGAGTGGTCGCAGTCTTCGCCACTGGTCGTGTTTAACTAAGTTTCAAGTCGTGGGTGTAACTGCATTTGTTCTTGCCCTATCCTGGGTATCAAGTGTGACCTCAGGGCACACGAAGAGGATTACGGTCAATGCCATTATGCTATCCGCGTATTGCATCGGCAACGCCGCTGGCCCATTCGTGTGGCAGGCGCAATACAAGCCCCGGTATGATATATTCTTCTTTCAGCGAGTGGGAAACTGAAGTCAGTAGGAATCATATCCCGTGGATTATTATTGGGATTTGCTACGTTTCTTGCATGGCCATACTTCTGGTTATACGATACATTTTGTCAACGGAGAACAAACGTCGTGATGCGGAGCCCCGTGATGAAAAATACGAACATGTCTACGTTGAGCGCACAACACAAGAGGGAATTGTGGAGCGGGTAAAGGTTGAGAAGGTGCGTGTGGTGCCACCATCCGCGTAGCGTTTCTTATATTTTTTCTCACAGGAATTTCTGGATTTGACCGATATCCAGAATCGCGACTTCAGGTATGTGTTATAGGTGAAGCAGGAGTGAACATCCATAGATTATGTGAAATATAATTCCTAACCATGTCCTATCTCTCCTGTCCGAGCTGCGTCAAAACCATCGCCTTGTAGGTATCTCGTGGAGAGGACCCTAGCTTAACCGATTTCTCGCAACCAAACGGGTGCACGTGTAATTGGTTTGCCATTCCTACTATCTGAGAAACCAGCTTCGGGGTGCTTCATATCCATAAACGTTGCAATTACAGACCTCGTCGGGCCTCGACTCCTCGGTGGCCCTCCCGACGGGCTTGAGGTCACCGGGCTCGACAACAGATCATTGACGACGAGCGAAGTCGTGTTGATGCGTTGGCTTGGCCAGGGAGATACACAGGTTAATCGGGGCTGAGTTCTACTCAGACTCCAAGAAGTTGGACTCGAAGTTAGTATAGTTGTCTCGTCTTGATGGCGCAGTAACGTGTGGGTGTGGCGAGATTATTAGCTCAGCATATTATTCTTGGAATTTCGGGGAGATAATTGTCGCACTGAATCTCCAAGGCCGCCCCGACAATTAATTGGATTGTATTTTAACCCACCGTACGGAACCCCGCCCCCAGGCTGGAATGGATTGCATCATCACTTTTATAGTGCAAGCCAATTGAAAAAGGATGTTATCGCGGCCGGTCTAGCCTATGGTGGCCCAGCATCATAGGCAGGAGGCGAGTCCCCAGCATTCGAGTGCAAATTCTCCTGAGCTAATTCGTCGATGCGCTGCCTCAATTGATTGATCCGAGCTTGATTCTCATAGGAGACCATATCATTGCTCGGCGTCATTTCGAGCTCAGCTATCAAGGCTTCGACCACTCGGATTCGTTGCTGGGTGTCTTCTCGGAGGTTGGTGATTGGTCTCTGGGGGTTGCTAGTGGTGAGCGATGAATCGAGAGGACGCTTCAATCTGTACCGGGACTTGGGCACAGGTGGTGGGGGTAGGACCACGTCGTTGATGGTAGCTGCAGGACCCGAGGTAGCGCCAGTGCGGGTAGGTGGAACGGTAAGGAGGTATGGCTTTGGGGCCAACCGTTGACGCCCGGCTGTAACGCATTAAGGCAAATATCAGATAAAGTGAGATACCGCGTACATTCTAGCCCAGTTTCACGACGAAAGGCCCAATTCCCGCGCCTTCCTTTATAGACGATGAACAACGCAAGCGCCAACACAACGACAACTCCTGCGACGCCGCCTACGACACCTCTGACAAGTCCATTCTTCGAGTGAGTTGGCGAGCTAGAACCCGTCGGGAGCGAGGTTGATGTGGATGTGGATGGTGTCGGCGTGGTGGGCGTAGTGGTGTTGGACTTGGTTGTGAGGGAGTCGAAGGAAGGGGAATATGTCAGGTAATCCATCACGAATGTCAAGTTGCTGATCTCAGTAATCTTTATGGAAAGTGTGTGATTTCCCGGCGCGAGGGAGCCCTCTGAAAAGAATAGAAAGTTTGGCTGCTGCTGCTCCTGTTTAAGTGATGAGGGAGTAGTTTTATATGTTTTGGTGCTGTTGGAGTGATCAAGTGTGTACGTCACAGATATACTCCCTAGAGTAGCCCCAGGGAAGATACCATAGACCGCGACCGAGTTCCCTGGAATGAGCTGTCAAAATTTGACCAGATGTTAATGGATGTTAGGGTCACCTGTGAAACGAATGGACGCTATGTCCCCAGGGGTCGTACTCTGATGTGTCCCATTGTGGAACGGAAATCCGCCGGCAGCTTCAGAAGTGACGTAAGGGTTCTCATTTCTGTTCCAATTTCCCGAGTAGATAATTGAGGGATCATCATCGTCCACGATGACCGTCTGGCCTGAGAGCGGCGTGCTGGGGCCGGCGGATATCACCACAATGTCTACCGCGGTTGCGGCAATGTTGTCCACCTGAATCGTATGCACACCGTCGTCAAGATGGGGGCTCTGATACCATTGTTGATAATTTTGAGAGATTGAGTTATCATAGGAAGTGTTATAGGGCGAGTTGCCGTCGATTGTGACCACAATTATCCGAGAATTATTGGATGGGTGAGCAGCGCCCACGAATGCAATTGAGGTACCTAGATCAATGAGTGAAAACCTGGGAAGGGCATGGCGTTCGTCATGTACATACCGTGGAATGTATAATTGAGGGAACCATAAACACCGGTATCGGTATTGTTATCTCCCGTAGTGGCAAACTTAGGATACAGTGTGGACCCGTTATACCATTTTTTGGCCTCGCTGGTTGCCCACTGCCCGCCACCGAGGGCTATGGCATTTGATGTATCGTCAACGATATAGAGCAATTCTCCAGACATTTCCAGCTCGAGAACCCGGTGGTGGGCCGATCGCAGAAGGGCTTGGGGGTGTTCGGGGACACCATTTTATACACTAGGACTGTATAGAATCCAGATCAAATGTGCCCGACTGCTTTATGATGGTTGGTAGCAGTGCTCAGGAACGCTGTCGGGATAATAGATGTCGTTAGGCGGTAGCTGCACTATATCCAGCCCCCCATCCATATCAAAGCGGAGAAAGGATGGTGTTCCGAACAGAATCCAGATATGTGATCAATGGTCAACCGGTCATGAGCCACAACAAAGTTTTGTCAGCAACAACTGCCAACGAGTTTCAAGTTGATCATATTGGAACGTTGACGGCTTGTAAAATAAACAGCGGTTAATACCCTGTTCCAGAGGGTCCCCATTGGTTGCTTGAAATCATAAGTATATCGTTCACTGGTCAGTGGCGACTAGTTGCTGGCCGTATATGTATTGATTCGACAAATTTTCAAAATCCAAATGCGTGCATTTTTAGAGAACATTGACATCACCAGTAGGTAATAGATATTTGTTAAATTCAAGTTAAATTTGTTGCCATCATAGCCACGAGTTATTCTTGAATGGACATGACTTGGAGATCACTATTGAGTTCTGTACTAGCGTGGAAACTGGTCGAGAATCCGGAATCTACAGCGGGCACCGTCACCATTTAAGGGGTTTCATTCATGATCAATACCTACGGCTCCTAGGCCTTATGAACCTACTGGGGAAGGCCAGCAGGATAGCAACACATACGTATTGATATCACGCCTCAAGTTCAGTTCCTGGCTACCTTGAAGACTACCCAAGTACTGTGCCCATAAGGGAAGAGGCGTGGCAGCGAATTGTGATGGACCACCAAAAAAGTTCTCAAATACCGAACTAATTGATTATGTGCTAGAACCATGGGCAGGGGGTGATGCCGTGCTTAGTCGAGAATTACCTCGAGCTGAGTCTCCAGTACGTCGCCTCAGCTGAGTTATCTAATTTCAGTCTGATTCTCACGGAAAATCTTGTCATTGCTTTTCGTTTCCAGTTCTGCTATCAAGATTTCGATGGTCCGAGTTCGTCGAAGGGTCTCCGCTTGGGGCCTTGTATCCGACTGCTGTGGGTCGTTGATAGTGAGCAGCGAGTTGGCAGCATGGTACTAAGAATTGGGAGGGGACTAAGCTGACTACACTACCAGTGGAGGGAGCCGAGTTTGTATTGCCCAGTGGTTCGATTCCCCATGTTTGATGTCTGGTGTGATATCATCACCAATTTGATCTGATATCATCATAACATTATCGTGTGATCCATTGAATGATGTTTGCGGAATTTAGTGACAGGACTGACAGAATCTTATATCCTCAAAAAATGATTAAAGGACTCGTAGTACGAGAATCCTTTAGTCATTTTTGAGGACCGGTTGTAGCTGGACACTGCAATTGAGCCTCGATTTTGTGAGGAGACTTTGGTGTATATGCCGTTATTCCAGCTGTTTTCACAACGGGAGGTGCGGTGAAAAACCATCTGCTGCCTGTATCACACAATAAGCAATGTCAAAATTCAGACTCCGCGATCCCCTAGATCTGAGATCACTGAGTATCCGCCCACTAGCAGGCATGGATGGGGATCTGTGGTGACCTTGAGGCTTATTTAGCTTGTGCAAGTTTGATTTGTCTTGTTAAAAGTGTAGAATAATAATACATTAAACCAAGTGTCACGAGAATATAAATAGGCTGTGCCCGCGATGTTTAGTGTTCATCCGGGAGCAGCTTCACCATATAATTGATGTGTCGCTCCTAGCGGTCTGTTGTGAGCATGGACTCACTGCCGGGCCCGGAGGGGAACAAGCAGGTGACAAGTCTAGTAGGCGGAGTCGGCGTAGGATATGCACGCGCACTCCGTACCTTGCTCGAGGTGTGCCGCCCCATCGCCACATGAGCTGTGTTCAATCCTACAGCGTTTAACCTACCGTAGATGTCAGTTGGTTTCACATATGAGAAACGGCACATTATCGATGGTACTGCTAACGATCCCGCGCTGGTGTTGAGGACAATGAACAAGAAGACGGGTGAGGACGTACTCTGTTGAACGTTCGGAGAGTTCCGGCGTGCCCGATTTCCCGAGGAGATTGTTTGTCGTCCACGGTGATTTTTTGTCCTATGAGAGGTGCGCTGGGCCCCGCGGATACAATGATGAGTCCACCGCCGGGGTACCTACGATGATATTATTCAGTTGGATGGTGTGCGCCATCATAATCGTCAGGATGGAGGCTTTGTCGATACTTAGTTCTGGAGATTACTAATTAGGGTTATCACAGCATTGTGGGGCGGGTTGTTGTTGATTGTTACTGTGTATTTTTGGACGGCGGAGTGTTGCCCACAAATGCAACCGAGGAACCTAGGTTGAGCAACTCAGGCTGAAGTCCCGTTACACATTATTCCTCTCGAAACTGGCAACATTTTTACTGTGTTGTGTACATGTGTTATGGCTGCTACCATACAAATCGTTACGGTATACTATGTAGTTGACCTTACGCTCGCCCTGAGGCTGAAATCTTCGGACACTAGCGAGATTACTACCTCAGCATACTGCTCCTAGAATTTCGGGGAGATAATTCTCGCACATAATTCCCCAGCCTGAGAATCGGTAGGGAGAGAGGAAGGCCTGTCTTCATAATTAATTTGACTCTATTTTAACCCACCGCACGGAACTCCGCGTCCCCGAAATGGAAGCACCTCGACTTCCAAGTTGGAATGGATTGCACCGTCCATCCCGTTTATGGCGCAAACCAATTGAAAGAGATGTTATCTCGACCGGCCTGGCCTATGGCGCCCCGGCCTCATAGGCAGGAGGCGGGTTCGGGTGCGAATTCCCTTGAGCCAATTCGTCGACCCGCTGCCTCAATTGATTGATCTGGATCTGATTATCATGGGAGGCCCTGTCATTGCCCGGGATTATCCCGAGTGCAGCTATCAGGGCCTCGACCACTCGGTTTGGTTGCTGGATGTCTTCTCGGAGGTTGGCGATTGGTCTCTGGGGGCTACTGGCGGTGAGCGACGAATCAAGAGAACGCTTCAGTTTTTCCTGAGACCCGGTTACAGGTGGTGGGGGTAGAACCACGTCGTTGATGGTAGCAACCGGACCCGGCGTAGCATCAGTGCGGGTAGGTGGAACAGTAAGGAGGTATGGCTTAGCGACCAATCGTTGGCGCCCGGCTGTAACACGTTAAGAAAAAATGATAGGTACAGTGAGATATGGCGCACATTCCAGTCCATTTTCACGACGAAAGGCCCGATCCCTGCGCCTTCTTTTATAGATGATGAACAATGCAATCGCCAACACAACGATAATTCCCGCGACGCCACCTACGACGCCTCTGACAAGTCCATTATTCGAGTGAGTTGGCGAGCTAGAACCCGTCGGGAGCGACGTTGATGGGGATGTCGAGGGCGCCGGCGTTGTTGGCGCAGTGATGTTGGGCGTGGTTGTGAGGGAGTCGAAGGAAGCGGAATATGTCAGGTAATCCATCACGAATGTCAAGTTGCTGATCTCGGTGATATTCATGGACAGTGTGTGATTCCCCGGCGCGAGGGAGCCCTCTGAAAAAAATTGGAAGTTTAGCTGCGGCTCTTTTTCGAGCAATGAGGGAGTAATTTGATATGTTTTGGTGTTGTTGGAGTTATCAATTGTGTACGTCACAGACATACTCCCTAGAGTGGCCCAGGGGAAGATACCGTAGACCGCGACCGAGGCCCCTGGAATAAGCTGTCAAATGTTGACCAGAGGTTCACGGATGTTCAGGTCACCTGTGAAACGAATGGACGCTGTGTCCCCAGGGGTCGTACTTTGATGCGTCCCATTGTGGAATGGCAATCCACCGGCACCTTCTGAAGTGATGAAAGGCTCGTTTCTGCTCCAATGTCCCGAGTAGCTAATTGAAGGATCGTCATCGTCCACGATGACCGTCTGGCCGGAGAGCGGCGTGCTGGGGCCAGCGGATATGACCACAACGTCCACGGCGGTTGCGGCAATGTTGTCCATCTGAATCGTATGCACACCATCATCAAGATGGGGGCTCTGATACCATTGTTGATAGTTTTGGGAATTAGGGTTATTATAGGAAGTATTATAGGGCGAGTTGCTGTCGATTGTGACCACAATTATCCGAGAATTATTGGATCGGTGGGTATTGCCCACGAATGCAATTGAGGTACCTAGATCAATGATTGAACAACCTGGGAAGGGTGTGGCGTCATGTACATACCGTGGAATGTATAATTGAGGGAACCAAAAACACCAGTATCAGTACCTTCCGTAAGGGCAAACCCAGGAAACAGTGTGGACCCGTTATACCATCTGCTAGCCTCGCTGGTTGCCCATTGCCCGCCACCGAGGGCTATGGCATTTGATGTATCGTCAACGATATAGAGCAATTCGCCAGACATATCTGGGTCGAGAACCTGGTGGTGGGCCGATCGCAGAAGGGCTTGAGGGTGTTCGGGGACGCCATTTTATACACTAGCCTGACTGTCTAGAATCTAGATCAAATGTGCCTGGCTGCTGTATGATGGTCGGTACCAGTGTTCAGGAACGCTGTCGGGATCACGGATGTCGTTAGACAGTAGCTGCACTGTATCCGGTGTCCGGAACAGCGATGTAATCAATGGTCACAGTACCACAACAAAGTTTTGTTAGCAACGTGTTTCAAGTTGATCATATTGGGGCGTTGACGGCTTGTAGGATAAACAACGGTCAATACCTTGGATTTCCCGGGTCCCTATTGGTTGCTTGAGGTCATGACTTATCGTCACCAGTGAGTTGACTACTAGCCGTATGATTCGACGAAATTTCAAATCCAAACGCGTACGTTTTCAAATAACATCGGTGTCACCAGTAGATATTGTTAAACGTGCTACAAGTGCGTTCATCATGGATGCACTTCCTAACGCGGCCCTGGAGAAGATCCCATCCACGTCAGGTTGAGAGGCGGTGTGGGTGTGATCCATGTGTCCGTGTTGGGATGTTCTGTGAGGATGGACGCCAGGAGCTCTGACGGGAACGCCCCCAAGGGCGAAGTGGAGGCCTTGCGCGTTTTGGTGAAGCAAAATATGTTCTTCGTCTGTTCTGCGAAGTCGTTCTTAATTAATATTACTTTTGATAACCCCGGCTCATGGGCTCTGGTAGTGTAACTATCCTGTCTTGATGGCGCGGGAACGTGCAGCTGTAGCGAGATTACTACTTCAGTGTACTTCTCCTAGAATTTCGGGGAGATGATTGGGTACCTATACCTGATCCTATATTTGGGATACCTATATTCAGAAATGCTGTCAGAATAACGGATGTCGTTAGACAGTAGGCACACCGTATCCAGCCCCCTCCCTCCCTCCCCATATCAAAGCGAAGAAGAATGGTATTCGGAACAGATCTATGATCAATGATCATACCATAAAACTTGGGGGGTGGGCCACTGCTCTGCATGGCGGGAACGAGTCCTCAATCTCTCTGATTCTCCTGTTTTGCATTGAACAAATAGACAATAAAAATATATTTATATTGAATTCAGGCTATTTGACAGAATTACATTAACTTATCTACTGGGTCAGAGGGCGGTATAGTGGACGATAATTATTGATTTTATGCATATATTACCATTAGCACCGCTTCCTCACGCATGTTGGTGCGCTCATCGAGAAACCCCCGATTCTGGGGCATGAAAACGGGGTGGAGGCGGGTGACGTCGAGCTCAGCTCGCCGCAGGAACCAACAGCGCTGCATGTACGGCTCGTTTCGAACCATCTCACCGAGTAGGTCAGATATGGTTCGTTGGTGGTGTCGTTGTCTCGCGATCCTGGGCATGACGCCACTGTCACCCAGAAGCTGGTGGGCTAGGAACGATTGGATATGCCTCCCGAGGTGGTGGTCGACCGGATGAGAGGGGGAGAGCGGCCGGATTTGTGTTGTGCTGTAGGTAGGAGTTAGCAGTATTGAGGTAGACACGAGGTGCGCACCTACGGCGGACCATGCAGTCCCTGGCATTTCGATGGGTGGGTTGTCGATCGTATGAAGTACATCGTATACCATCAGTTATGGACCGCGGAGGTGGGACAAGACGCTGGTGTCTCATCCCTGGGCACTGCGGTAGGGTTGTTGGGGTTCTGTGGTGTGGCGCGGGCGCTGCGAATTGCGCGTCACATACTACCGGGTGCTGCTGTTGAGGTCATGTGGTGAGATACGGGCGCTGCAGAGTTGTGGTCCCGCGCATGCGAACAACGTGCCCTGCAAGCCTCCAGAGTGGGCGGCACGCAAGCCAGGGCGGGTTGGCCGTCGGAATGGCGATTGGAATTGGCCGGGTACTTGGAGCGCTCATCGATGTGGATACTGCGCTATGGGCGGTGGTCAGTTTTATCAGGTCAAGGCGCAATACACTCACCTAGTCCCTGTGATGGACTTCGTCGTCCACTGCTGCTGCTGGTGTGGGCGTATAGTGCGAGAGTGAGAGCGCGAGCGAGGGGGGAGGGCAGAGCGAGGCCGAGTAGGAGAGGAAGTGTTTGTCCTGTTCGCGCTGTTGAGAACCCTCCTCGGTGGACGTGCAACAGCACCACATGGTGGAGGTTGATGGTATCGATCCATCGGCGGCGTCGGGTGCGTAGTGTCAGAAAATGGGACTTGGAGCTAGATACTAGAGAGTCGAATGTTGACTGGGTGTGGTGTTGTGGTGTGTTGACACTACCGGTTATAGCCATACCCGAGTCCCTGCTCTTTAGATGTTTCACACAAGCCAAATTTTGGCTGAGGGGAGAAATCAAAAGGACGATTCCTACGTAAACTCCGGACTCGTAAAAGCCTAGTTTCGTTGGCGATGAGTCGAATGTCGGAACGCTGACGGCTTGTAAAATAAATAATAGTCAATACCCCGGATTTGTTTGAACTTTAAAGTCATACCTGCCATAGTATCGTCATCAGTCAATTACTAGTACTGGTCGTATATGTATTGATTCGACGGATTCTCAAATCCATATGCGTACATTTTTAGAGGGCACTGGCATCACTACATAGTAGATATTGTTAGAGGTGTTGCCATCATACTTACTCCGAGTCACGAGTTATTGTTTTCGGAGATCAGGATTCAATGACTGCTATACCTTGAAGTGGCGTAGAAGCTGATCACATCCCTGTTTTAAGGACTTATTTCACTCAGAAATCCGGGATCCTCGGCTCTGACACCATGTGTCGGAGTGTTCACCGTCCATGATTAACTTAAATGTCCGCGGCGCAGGCCAAGTTGTGATTCGTGAAAGCGTTGATATCACGCGCAAAGGCTTTGGCAGGCCTTATCACCAGGCTAACCATGAAGTTTATCCAAGGCAAGAGATGCGACGGCGAATCGCCAAAAAAAATTCTCAAATATCAAACCAAAATACTTGGACTTCGCCTTGATCACCCATACTATCCGCGTGACGGTCCTATGATACAACCTAATAACTATGGTATTATGAAGAGGTGATGCCATGCTTAGGCGAGAACTGTCAAATTCATCCAAGAACGCCCGGGTATGTCGAAACAAACGAGTGGATTCGGGGATACCGTATACTTATACCCCGTTCGAACGAGAGTAAAAAACTAAGGAACGACTAACAGTAAGTAAGTATGATCTGTATTAATTAATTGAAGAGTCCGTGGTTCTCCCATGTAATTTATCAAAAACTAGTCTCCAATACGCTGTTGTGCCTCGGGGATCCCAGCACGATTCTCATGGAAAATTTTGTCGTCGGGTTTTGTTTCCAGTTCCATTATTGGGCCTTCAACGGCCCGAGTCGGTTGAAGGGTTTCCACTCGAGGTCCCGTATCCGATTGCCGTAGGCCGTTGGCAGTGAGTGATGAATCGGCAGTGTAGTACAAGGAGTTGGGAGGGGACGGAGTTGATGTGATTACACTGCTGACGGAACGATCCGAGTTGGTATCGCCCCCTGTAAATGAATAGGTGAGCAGATATGGTTCGATACCCGGGTTTTGATACCCGGCTGAAGTGCGACGAGGTAAGGTGACGGGTGGGGGTGAGTATTTAGATGACATGCGTTCCCATGCAGCATCATTAGTGGCTTGGTGTCGGCGCCTTCGGTTGTGGATGATGAATAACGCAAGCATCAACACGGCCATAGCTCCTACGACACCGGCTGCGACACCAACGACTGTGCCATTAATACTAGTAGAACTCTCCGGTGAGGCTGGGTGAGCTGAGGTTGGGGGCAAGGAAGTGAATGTCGCAGGTGCGGTCAAGTTGGGCTTGGTTGCGAGGGAGGCGAAGGATGGTGAATACGTCAGGTAATCCATCAAAAATGTGAGATTGTCCACCTTGGTGACATTGATCAAGAGTGTGTGGTCTCCTGGGGCGAAGGAATCATTTGAAAAAAGGAGGTAGTTTTGGTGTTGGAGTAGATGGCTGGTAAATTCAGGCGTGGAGGGAGTGACGTCGTATGTTGTGATGCTGCTGGAGCCATCGAGCGTGTATGTCACGGACATACTCCCTAAAGTGACCCAAGAGAAGATTCCATACAGGGCGATCGAGCTCCCTGTGATGAACAGTCAGAACCGTCTAGAAGGTCGCGAATGGTCAAACCACCTGTGAAACGGACGGCGGCTGTATCCCCAGGAGTCGTGCTCTGATGCGTTCCATTGTGAAATGGTAGTCCTTTTGGGGGGGACTCGGCACAGAAGAAAGGACTCCCGTTCCGCGTCCAATTCCCTGAGTAGACTATTGAGGGGTCGTCATCATCCACGATGATCTTCTGCCCTACAAGTGGCGTTCCGGGCCCGACAGATACAGTGATGAAGTCAACTGCGGCGCCTACGATATTATTCAATTGGATGGTGTGTATGCCGTCATCAAGATCGGGGCTCTGGTACCATTGTCGATAGGTCTGGGGATTTGGATCGTCATACGAGGCGTTGTAGGGCAGGTTGTCGTCGATTGTTACGGTGACCGTCTGTGTATCTTTGGATGGTGGAGTGTTTCCCACGAATGCAATTGAAGTACCTGGGCTTGCGATTGAGGGCTGGGCTCGGAATAGCAATAATTGCGCACCATGGAATGTATAATTTAAAGAGCCATACACGCCGGTATCGCCATTAGCGTCAGCTGCAAAGGCGGGCCACGCAGAGGAGCCGCGATACCACCTAGGATCATAACTGATACTCCATTGGCCACCACCATGGCTGATGCTATCTGAAGCATCGTCGACGATGAGCAACAGATCTCCCGACATCTGGCCCTAGGGTTCGAGTCGGACTTGTTATAAGGGAAGGGCTATAGAGGCGGTTGTCTGTCGAAGTGGAGCCACATTCAAGTTGAACTTTATACAGTTTGAATCGGGTCGGTCAGGAGATATTGTGCGTTCGTCTCTCTTGATAAATTCGATCACCAGCCTGCATTGTCTTGATCATTCGATTAATGCTCAGCCTCCCCAAATTGATTACGCCGTGAACCGAAAGGTATTGTGCGGCGGCAGGGCATTGGAAAGCGCTGAAGGCTCGGGGAATTGGGTTAATCAAAGTGACCCGGGTGGTGGTTCAGGAGAAGGTATGAATTATGTAACCATCAGTCGACCCGTGACGGGGGTATTCGTACGCACATTGCACCGGTGATTCGGCGGTGTTGTGAGGAGAAGTGAGATTAATGGGTACGTGGATTCTAGTTTTTCTGACGCGTGCAGTGCCAGTGGATACCGTACTTTCACGGGGAATCGGCGGGCGTAAACACTCAAACGCCGCCTAGACTCGTAACCAGTCCTGCGATGAAGGAAAAAAAAACGGAAACCCTTCGATACCTTCCCTCCCGCCAGAGGGAACAGTCACCGGTCTAGCCACCGCTCAGCCTCGACGACATGTACACTCCACGTCCTCACCAGGTAGCCCAGTCTCCGGATCGCGTGCCCCGCCGTTGCTTGCACGCATTGTTGTAGAATTGTACCATTTCGATGGTAGTATTTTACAACAGTGGTTCTAAGGATGTCGTAGGATTCGTGGTCGCAATTATGTTGGAGTTGAGCAGGGCGGTTCCGGTGGTCCAGCCTCGGCGTGGCTTGCGTCCGTCAGCAAATGAAAAAGGAGCTAAAAGGTTGGGGGAAGCCGAGCGTGAGCTCAGGCTAGACGCGGAGACGAGAACACGCCGCTCGGGCGGGCGGGAATCGGCTCGGCGAATTGGCTCCTTGATCATTGAAGGTGACCGGGTCAATTAATGGATGTAATGATTTATGAGATAGGAAAGTAGTTAAAGTCCATAGATGTAAGATATAAGCTAATACGATATATGAATAGCTCCAGCAAAGAGGCTGCTAACATATGAAGGAGAAAAATTCTGAGTGTAGGAGGGTGGGTAAACGAAAAGATGAAAGGCTAATTGGAGTATCAAGGAGTTTTGAGAGTGCAAGATAGATGCAGTTCGAATCGATGGTGGACGGAGGGAGAGGAAAAACCGAAGCAATGGCCAAACAGATGCTTAAGCGTTTAACGTTTAACGTTTATCGCCCATCGCTCGGCTGGATGCTGGTGTTGTGACTCGCTTGCCAATGCTCGTCCGACACCTTAGCTAATTGAACGGCTGAAGAGGGGCAATGATACTGATACCATCATTTTACAAAATATTTGCCGCTACCTATACTTGTAAGCCCACAAGTGGGTGCTGGTTTCAACGGCCGTGATGGGTCGCCATTTTTTTAATACGTATTAAACCGAAGTGATTAGGGCCCCACCCCAAATTATTTTACCTTACATACAGGAATACATATACATGCATACCAACAGTATCGTCTCGGAGACAAATCCCCCCCCTCTAGTACCCTTTTGGCGGTACAACCCAACAACCCGCAGTCTATCTCTATGTACTAGAATCATAGGTAGGAGGTGATTCCCCACTTCGGCGGGGGCCATCTCGAGCCAGGTATTCAATGCGCCGCCTCAGGCGCCTGATTTCGGCTTGATTTTTATGAGAAATCCTACCACCGCCGGATTTTGTTTCCAGTTCCGTTATTAAGGCTCCGACAGCTCGAATTTGTTGAATGGTTTCCGCTTGAGGTCCGGTATTCAATTGCCGTGAGTCGTTGGCGGTACGGTGCCGGGCGTTTGGTGGGGATGTGAAATTGTTGGCGGAAGAACCCGATTTTGTATTTCTCCCTATGAACGGGAGGGTAAGTGGATATGGTTCGATGCCTAATACTTGATGCCCGGCTGGAGCGTGGTAAGGTAAGGTGCCAGATGAGATCGAGAATTTAGATGGCGTACCACAAAAAAACTGATGTCGGCGCCTCCGATTATGGATGATGAATAGTACAAGCATCAACGTGACCACAGCTCCTACGACGCCACCTATTATATCACCAATATCAGATCTATTTTTGGATGCAGCTGGGCGAGCTGAGCTAGGGCTTGTTGTCACGGAGATTGAGGCTGGGGGCACAGGTGCTGGGGAGGTGGGCGTCGCAGGTGCGGTGAAGTTGGGCTTGGTTGCGAGGGAGGTGAAGGATGGCGAATATGTCAGGTAATCCATCACAAATGTGAGATTGTCTGCCCTGGTGACATTGATCAGGAGTGTGTGGTCTCCTGAGGCGAGGTAATCGTCTGAAAAGAAGAGATAGTTTTGGTGTTGAAGTAGGTGATCGGTAAATTCAGGCGTGGAGGGAATGACATTGTATGTAATGATGCTGCGGGAGCCATCGAGTGTGTACGCCACAGACATATGTCCTAAAGCGGTCCAAGAGAAGATTCCATACAGGGCGATCGAGCTCCCTATGATGAACAATCAGAACCGCCTAAAGGATTGTGAATATTAAATAACTAGTGACCTGTGAACCGGATAGCGGCTGTGTCCCCGGGAGTCATGCTCTGATGCGTTCCATTGTGAAATGGCAGTCCGCCCGGTAGCTTGACAGAGAGGAAAGGACTCCTGTTCCGCATCCAATTCCCTGAATAGACTATTGAGGGGTCATCGTCATCTACAATGATCTTCTGCCCCGCGAGTGGCGTGCTGGGCCCAGAGGACACAATCATGAAGTCCACCAAGGTGCCGGCGATGTTATCCAATCGGATGGTGTGTATGCCATCATCAAGATGTGGGCTCTGGTACCATTGTCGATAGTTCTGGGGATGGGGGTCGTCATACGAGGTGTTGTAGGGCGGGTTGTTGTCGATTGTGACAGTGACTATCTGTGTATCCATGGATGGTGGAGTGCCTCCCACGAATGCAATTGAAGTACCTGGGTTGGTGATTGAGAGCCGGGCTCAGGACAGCGGTAATTGCGCACCATGGAACGTATAATTTAAGCATCCATACACGCCGGTATCACTATTATTTCCTATGGCGAAGTGAGGCCATACGGCGGAGCCACCATACCAGCTTGTCTCAATGGTGGTGGCCCACTGTCCCCCGCCAAGGCTGAAACCGCTCGAAGCGTCGTCGACGATGAGCAACAGATCTCCCGACATCTGGCCCTAGGGTTTGAGTCGGACTTGTTGTAAGAAAAGTTTATTATAGAGGCGGTTGTCTGCCAAAGCGGAGCCACATTGAATTTTATACACTTTTGAATCGGGTCGGTCAGGAGATATTGTGAGCTGGCCCCCCTTGATAAATTCGATCATCAGCCTTTCGAGGCATTGTCTTGATCATCCAATTAACGCGCAGCCTGCCTCTGTGCGATTACGCCGTAAACCGGCTGAGATCTTAAAGGTATTGTGGCGGCGGGGCGTTGAACCTGGGCACAGTTGCTGCACGAGGAGACAATTCTTCCCATTGATGAGTTTGCAAACTTTTTGGAAAACCGTGAATGTAAATACCTTATACTTGACCATGCCCTTTGCTACTCAGTAGGCAAATGCAGGTCAGTCCAGGTCTATTCAGGATTTTAATCAGGGCTGCGGAGGCAACGTCGGAAGCTATCTGATGCAGGAGAGCCAAATCGATCATGCGATTGAACTTTTTATCAGAGCTCACGACGTTCTGGACCTAGTCTGAGTGCACATGTCAGGCCCAAACCGTAGGTCGAACTTTCGCTTAAAATTGCTTCACGTGCTAGTCACTCATCCGCAAATAAACGCGACGCGTTCATGAATTTACATCTGCTCGACGTGATAGTACTACTTCTCGTCCCCTGATCTTATTATAACGAAGCCTATGTTCAGTTGGGGCTATTTTACCTGAAATGATTGGAAGTCCCGAAGCCATAGACCCACCAGAATTGTAGAATCAAGAATCGAGTATCATCGCAGGCGTGTGGGCGCAAAGACCTTGCAGAAATCTTGACACAACCTGATCATGTCTTAGAGATCGGGAGATTTCCTTCGCGTCGTTGTCCTTTATCCGGAATGTGTAATGGAGGGAGTCGCCTGTGTCGATCCTGCATCGTCGATTGCCTGGAATACCCCTTCAAGCTTGGTGCTTCTCATCTGGCGTGGGGTGTATCTCCGTTTTTTGTGGGCGGGTGTCGGCAGGGTCGTCGAACACAGGCCTATGGTCCTCCTTCCCAGCGTTGCTCCGCTTCCTTGTAGCTTCAGGTGTTATCGCTGCGGGAGGTCCCAATGGGCTCGGAAGGGCTGCCGTACCAGAGGGAATGGAGCGATATGGCAGGGGAGCAGGAAGTACATCTTGCTGGGCATTGTGAATGGGCCTAGGCGAACCCTCGAATGTGATCTTGCAGTGCACACTCAATCGATGCGAGACCTCTACGGCCACCCGCCTCTACTATTCTGGTGAGCACGTGAGCGTGGTAAATCGCCTTATAAGGAGATTCTTGAAGTGAATATGCGACCTACGGTTTGATGGGCGCGCGTGAAATCAGACCATATATCACTGTCGACCTCTCCTCAACAAAAAGGAGACACGTGATTTATTGGTCTGGCTAGGGGAGACTATTCTGGACCAGGCTGGTTGGAAATGATAGATTATGTGACTGGAGTGTAACGCTTGTGACAAGGCCAGAAACGCTACACGAGTTCACGGCAGTACTGAGTAGACTGGGTTAAGAAAGCTCTTGTTCGGGGTTTGTCTAGCTATGCATCCACAGGTCTTATATATCTACTAGAAGGTAAGCCAATCCGAAAGTGTCCATTTCTCCATTCTACCAGTCTTCCACAGCAGCCGATAAGCCATCAACCTGTTGGAGGGTCCGAAGTTATCCGGTCCGCTGCATACGCCCTCTGTCTGGCGCATCGTCTGATTTCCCAACGTCACAGTAGTGGCGGCGTCCAATCGGTCTATCAGTGAGTCCTCCATGGCCTCGAAATCCACCTCGGCCGCCACGTCGGGCAAGGTTAGTTGATTCTTAATGAGCTTTATTTTCTTCAGCTAGTTCTTCAGCAGTAAATCCGGTCCATCGTTCGCGCTCCTCTACTCAGGCCTGGATCCGCTCTCGAAGGCGAGATTGATCTCATAGGAAGTCTTTAGCGGCTTGCAAAGTAAGTAGCTTGCCCAAGTCCGCTTCGTGGGCTGTAACGGCCACTGGTTGATTAGAAGTTGACGAGGTGCTTCCAACCAATGATTCAAGAGAGAGGTGCGCGGATAAGGCATCGGACGAGTGAGGCGATGGTTGGATTGAGGTGGAGCAGTGCGGGGAGTAGTAGGATCATTGTTGGATGGCTCTGGAAGTGCGTTTTCCTACTTTCTCATCTCTTCCATGTTGATATCTTCAGGCTGAAGACATTAGCATGACGGAGATAAGAACTGGGTTGTCAATTGCGGCAAGGAAAGGGTTGAAGATGGCGGCAACTCCATGGGCCATAATTTTGGTGCGATCAATGGTTCCAGGTCGCGAATGAGACGGGATAAAGGGGATCGTTGTTGAAGTTGTCGGCGAATTCACTGTAGCCGGCAGATGCGCGCTTAATCTGCCTCCCACCCCCCAATTCTAAGTTAGAATTAAAAGGCGGAAAACAGTCGTGGGTTGCAATATGTGTAAAGTTTACGCATATTGTAACCACGACTGAAAATCTGACGGCCAGCATCGGAACGCAGATCCAACACGAACCCATCCACGTCGACCCGGAAGTAGGCATGTTAAGGAGGATTGATGGGCTGGTCAGCGGGATTGGTTACGGGGTCGAGTTCAGGGCTAAGGCCGAAGACGGTGAGCTCGGAGATGGGTGAGAACATTGGTAAAGAGTTTGGGGGGTTAGGAAGGGAGCGGTATTGCTGGGGATAAGCATCCGCCTTAGGCTTTATACTCGGACTCAACCTCCTCAGCTCTGTCAATATGTCTGAGGGATACCTGAGGATCACTAACATCTCTTGTCCAGTCTAGGATACTGTCTATTCAGGTTTTTAATAAGGGCTGTGGGGCAACGTCGAAAAAAGTATTTGCCGCTACCTATACTTGTAAGCCCGCAAGTGGGTGCTAGTTTCAACGGCCGTGATGCATTGATGGGTCGCCATTTTTTGTACATATTAAACCGAAGTGATTAGGGCCCCCAAATTATTTTACCTGACATACAGGAATACATATGCACGCATACTAACATTATCGTCTCGGAGACAAACCCCACCTCCTCTAGTACCCTTTTGGCGGTACAGCCCAACAACCTGCAGTCTATGGGCCAGAATCATAAGCAGGAGGTGATTCCCCACTTCGGCGCGAACTATCTCGAGTTAAGTCTTCAATACGCCGCCTCGGGCGCCTGACTTCGGCTTGATTTTCATGAGAAATTCCATCGCTGCCGGATTCCGTCCCTAGTTCCGTTATTAAGGCTTCAGCAGCTCGAATACGTCGAATAGCTTCCGTCTGGGGTCTGGTGTTTAATTGCTGTGGGTCGTTGGCGGTGCAGTGCCGAGAGTTGGGATGGGATGTAAAATTGTTGGCGGAAGAACCTGATTTTGTATTGCTCCCTATGGACGGAAGGGTAAGTAGATATGGTTCGATGCCTGATGTCTGATGCCCAGCTAGAGGATAGTAAGGTAAGGTACCAGATGAGAATGAGTATTTAGATGGCGTACATTCCGGTCCCGCACCACAAAAAAACTGATGTCGGCGCCTCCGATTATGGATGATGAATAGCACAAGCATCAACGCGACCACAGCCCCTACGACGCCACCGATTATACCACCGATACCAGATCTATTTTTAGATGCAGCTGGGCGAGCTGAGCTAGGGCCTGTTGTCATGGAGGTTGAGGCCGAGGTTACGGGTACTGGGGAGGTGGGCGTCACAGGTGCGGTGAAGTTGGGCTTGGTTGCGAGGGAGGCGAAGGATGGCGAATATGTCAGGTAATCCATCACAAATGTGAGATTGTCTGCCCTGGTGACATTGATCGAGAGTGTGTGGTCTCCTGGGGCTAAGGAATCATTTGAAAAGAAGAGATGGTTTTGACTTTGAATCATGTGGTTGACAAACTCAGGTGTGGAGGGATCGACGTCGTATGTTATGATGCTGCTGGAGCCATCGAGTGTGTACATCACAGACATACTCCCTAGGGCGGTCCAAGAGAAGATTCCGTACAGGGCGATCGAGCTCCCTGTGATGAACAGTCAGAACCGCCTAAAGGATTGCGGATGTTAAGTGGCTAGTGACCTGTGAAACGGACGATGGCTGTGTCCCCAGGAGTCATGCTCTGATGCGTTCCATTGCGAAATGGCAGTCCGTTCGGGGGCTCGGCAGAGTAGTAAGGACTCCTATTCCGCGTCCAATCCCCCGAGTAGATTATTGAGGGATCATCATCATCCACGATGATCTTCTGCCCCGCGAGTGGCGTGCTGGGCCCAGAGGACACAACCATGAAGTCCACCGAGGTGCCTGCGATATTGTCCAATTGGATGGTGTGTACGCCATCATCAAGATGGGGGCTCTGGTACCATTGTCGGTAGTTCTGGGGGTTGGGGTCGTCATACGAGGCGTTGTAGGGCAGATTTTCGTCAATTGTTACAGTGACTGTCTGTGTATTTTTGGACAGTGGAGTGTCTCCCATGAATGCAATTGAAGTACCTGGGTCGGCGATGGAGCCTCTGGACTCGGAACAGTGATAATTGCGCACCATGGAATGTATAATTTAGAGAGCCATACGCGCCGGTATCACCATTATTTCCGACGGCGAATTTAGGCCATACGGAGGAGCCACCATACCACCTTGTCTCGGTGCTGTTGCTCCACTGTCCCCCGCCAAGATTTAAAACGCTCGACGCATCGTCGACGATGAGCAACAGATCTCCCAACATCTAGCTCCAGGGTTCGAGACTGAGTTGAGTCGGACTTGTTGTAAGGAAAGGCTATAGAGGCAGTTAGTTGTTTGCAAAAATGGAGCCACATTGAAATTTATACACTTTTGATCGTGTCGGTCAGGAGATATTGTGAGCTGGTCTCTCTTGATATCATCAAGCCTTCGGGGCATCATCCAAAGCCCAGCCTCCCCCCGAGTGATTATGTCGTGAGTTGATCAAGATTCCAAGGGTATTGTGATAGCAGGGCGTTGTAAATACCTATACCTGGAGTCCATGCTCTTCGCTACCCAGGTGTCAATCCAGTCTAGGATACGGTCCGTTCAGGGTTTTAATGAGGGCTGTGGAGGCAACGTCGGAAGCTATCTGATGCAGGAGAGCCAATTCGGTCGTGCGATTGAACGTTTTATCACAGAGGTCGAGATGTTTTCCGAGTTCCAAGAGCGGTTGTGGCTTGGAAAGAATAGATTATGTAACATCAACCATGACGGTGGCGGGGAATGTTTGCGTTGAAGTGCGTGATAATCAATCATACTGCTGGGAGGTCACATATATCGTGCGTATATCACACCAGAAATTTGAACTAGATCTATGTTCCACGCGACCATTGTCAGAAGCGGTGTAACATCCAGAGGGAATAATGAGGTTAACGGTGCGTGAATCCAACCCCCGACCTCCTCCACGTCCCGCAAGTTCCATATTTTCATACAAAAAACACATGGCAAGGCTCTGGACCCATTGAGGTTCCAAAAGGATATCAGCTCATCCCAACCGCATCATCCGAATCACAAGGCTGTTATGACCCTATTATAATGTAAAAAAATGATAATATTGAGACCATTACATGACCCACTCTTCTGCTTTGTTCAGCGTCTGCACCATCCCGGCCACTTCTCGCGACGATTCACACGATTTCGCTCTCCTTGAGAAGACCCTCCGGGACCTCGGGCTTATACAGCTCCCGCAACAACTCGCGTTGAAGGTTCTCCTTTGAAAACGATACCACATCAAAGAGATAGCTCTGGGGACCATGCTGATCACCTCTCGCTTGACGATGTCGAAATATGAGTGGAGAAGCAGTTCTATTATTCGTGGTAAGGGGGGTTAGGTTGATAGAGTGGAAAAACGCAACTGGTGACCTCGATCTCAATGTCTCTCTCTCGTCAAGGCGGTTGCCTCTGTATTTTGTATGCTGTTCGCCCGTGAAACAAAAAACCAACCGAAGAAGCCCGGGTCCTCCTGTTATAAGACTGTTGTCGTGGCTCGTAATGCTCGTAATGCCACTTACTGGGGGCAGTTTAGCTGCGTTCAAACGTTCAGTGGCATTGTGGTGGCCTAGAATGGGTGGGCATCCAAATTGCGAATCATATAACGACCCGAACCTTGTGGCTACCAATAAAATCGGGGTGTGTCGTATTAATGTAGCACGTTTGCATCCTAATACCAGTTTAATGAGACGATTTGTAGATGTACATCCGCACGCACGCCACCAGATCTGACACCAGTTTGGTTGTTGGTCCCATGGTTTTCTTGAAGAAATTGATGACAACAGAGTTGAAGCGTTCACGCAACACTGGGTACTGCCGAAATACTTGCTGTAAGTCACAGAAAATTTTTAGTGAGATCGGAAAGTGAAGGGTTATAATTCACCATTTTAGCTAGAAGTTGGCCGAGGATTCGAATAAACTCGTCATAGACAATTCGACAGCACTCAAGACCGGGTCCCTCGAGTCGTTTGATCTGCTGTTTGATGATAACCTCAAATGCGGTGATTCTCACAATTGATGATAGTGTTGAACTCTGGTCAAGAATGCCGATGTAGTGGAGAAATACTGAGGACGAAGAGACATACAGACAAATTGCGCAAGATCTTGCGGATATCCCCATCCTTCACTTGGTCGAACGGCTCGATCCTCTTTACACTGCTGCTGAAAAGTTCATTCAAGACGAAGTTGATACGAGCGCCACCGGCTAGCTCTTTCGAAGATAGATCATTTGTTGGACCTTCGATAGTCAGCCGGAATTCCGCTGCGAATTCCGTGATAATGGAGAGGATGATGTCGCTCAAATCACCAGAGTCGCCTGCTGAACTTCCGAGTGTTTGCAATTCGGCGTTAAACTTCTGACGCTGCTGGGTAATGCGTGCTTTGATATCAGGGACAGTGGTAGCTCGGATGTGGTGCATAAAGAACTGAAGAGTAGTAAGTGGTAAATTAAGTACGACTTGGACTCAGCGAGCCTACCATATTTAGTTTGCGTATGATGAAAGGTGTTCCACAATATTCTATCTTCCCCTTGTATGAACGGTGGTTCATGAAGAATTGGTGCTCATTGTCGAGGGCTTGACTAATGGTCTTGGAGATTTTAATATCTTGTTGGCCGCAGTTGACGACTGGAATATATCCGAGAAGAAGTGGGATTTTGCGACATGCTAAAATGTCGATAACATCTTCTCTGGAATCTCTACGGTGCCATGTGAAATTGTCGTCGAAATGATCCTCGAAAACTCACATCAAATCAACCTTGGTAAGGATACCAATCGTCCTTCTGCCTTCGGGGTCTACCTCCTTGGCCATCCTCAATCCATCGCAGTCGGCTACATCGTGTTTGCGTCAATGACAACGAGGATAAGACAGGTTGGTCTTGAGATGTATTCCGTCGCTATATCGCGAATCTGCTCCTAACACCCTCTGTCTGGTTGCCAATTCGGACCTTGGTCAGACCAGGAAGATCGATGAGTGTTAGAGTCAGGACATTTGGAGAGCATATCCGTAGGTTAATCGGTTGTGAGGATATCTCCGCATCCCGCCAGCCTTCGCTTCCGTCTCGCGCACAATCTCACCTCTGATTTCTTTGAAATCGTAGAACTTTTGACCTGGCAGATGCACAATTCTCCCCACTCATCCATACCCAGCGCCATCAAATTTTGTAGCTGATTAAAGGGGATGGGCTCCAACGAAATTGGGGATAATGGGACCACAATTACCTTTGGGGGCTGGTCGCTACAGGATGATTTATCAATTCACCACCTACGGCGGTGAGATGAGCTGCGCGAAGGAAATCGTTGCTACACTGGTGTACCAATGGACGCCGTGTTACTATAACCGCACCTCGGGGCAAGAACTCCCGACCAACGATATTCTAAAACCACGGGTTTGAGGGTCTCGTATTCAGAGATTGATTATGGTACAATACCTGTAACACGCTACTTTTACCGCTACCTTGACCCCCAAGCATGCATATTTGGGGTAAATTTACTTTGGACGCAGGGGAGCTAACGGCTGAGATGGCATCCTGGATTTTGCTGATAATAGGAACTAGGTCTTGAATACGTGTTATATCAGTCGACATATTCTAGCAGCCGCGAGAGGATGTCAGGATGAAACTGGGTATACAATCCATCAGCATGAAGAGGGAGCGAGGAAAACATGTGGCAGAACCGGAGATAGCCACGCTGTGATTCGACAACTTCCGCAGCTACCATTTCTATACTCCGAGTCTCCTATCCGCAGCGCTCAGACATGCCGCAGCAGAGTAACGGTACCAGTATTGATCCAAGTCTGATCTGGCAGGGTGGCAGGAGGCGGGCATCACGCGTTGCGGAGGCGAAGGGGAAGGGGAAGCTGAATAAGGAGCAAGTGTGGCTGTATGTGGGGCATCTGGGGGAAGGACGGGTGCGAGAACCAATTTGTGCGTGGGGAGCCCGCAGGAACGGAGGACAGGAACAGATGAGATGAATACTGCGTGATTACTGCGTCAGCTGGGTGCCAATGCCGCAGTGATGAACCTCCCTTAAGTTGTCAGGATGTAAAACCAGGGGTATAGATAGTGCGTGTTCACCGGCACTCAATATTGCAATAACCAATAGCCCGGCGCTGAATACGCAGTATATTCGAGTCAGGATCGGTGGTGGCTAAGAAAAGGAGGTAAGCCGTCGGCTTAGGTCCATTCTTAGCCAAAATCAACAAAAACAAGGCGGATTCAGCTTTCAGTATCGGTGGATCCTCACTGTGAAAACCAAGGCGGAGCTGAAGAGCGGGCCCTTATGTAATCATCGGCCCTAGCCGCGACGGCGACGGGGAGCGTTCAAGTCTGTAGGGTACACTGGGAGGCACACCAATGAGTACAATATACCGCACGTATATTACACCAGGGATTCTGTACTACATCTATGTCCCATGACCATCGACCCGAGCGGGTGTGACGCTGAGGGGGGAATAGCAGGATTAATGGGTGCGTGAATTCAAGTTTTTCTGATGTGTGCAGTCACCAATGCCCATGGGTACCGTACCTCCACAGAGGATTCGGCTGGGTCAACGGATAGGCATCAGAGCTTTTCTGTTAGAACTCTTTGAGGATGTAAGCACAATCTGAATCACCCGCCGTCCGCGTACCGCTCAAAACGCCGGCCAGTCTTTTTTGTAAATCAAGTGATTGGAACCCCACCCCGAATTATTTTACATATCCGCGAATATATATACACACATCCAATACTCGTCTGGAGGATCTCGGAGATGAGTCCCGCGCCCCCCCTATCCGTTTGACGGTACGGCCTAGCGAACCCGCAATCTATCTCTATGTGCCAGAATCATAGGCAGGAGGTGATTCCACACTTCGGCGCGAACCATCTCGAGCCAAGTCTTCAATACGCTGCCTCAGGTGCCTGATTTCGGTCTGATTTTCGTGAAAAGTCCCCCCACTGATGGACTTTGTTTCCAGTTCCGCTATTAAGGCTTCAACAGCCCGAATTCGTTGAAGGGTTCCTGCTTGCCAGGGCCCGGCATCCGATTGCTGTGGGTCGTTGTTTATATGGTGCCGAGAATTAGGAGGGGATGAAGTTGATGTAATTAAATTGTCGACGGAAGAACCCGATTTTGTATCACTCCCCGTAAACGGAAGGGTAAGTAGGTATGGTTCGATGCCCGATGTTCGATGTCCGGCTGGAGCATGGTAAGGTAAGGTATCAGATGAGAGTAAGTATTAGATGACGTACACTCCAGTCCCGCACCATGAACAGCCTGATGTCGACGCCTCCGGTTATGGATAACAAGAAGTACAAGCATCAACGCAACCACAGCTCCCACGACGCCACCGATTATACCGCGATACTAGATTTATTTTTCGACGCGGCTGGGGGAGATGAGCTGGGAGTTGTCGCGGGGGTTGGGGCGGCTGAGGGGGTGGGTGCTGGAGGGCTGGACGTCGCAGGTGCAGTCAAGTTTGGCTTGATTGCGAGGGAGGCGAAGGATGGTGAGTACGTCAGGTAATCCATCACAAATGTGAGATTGTCGGCCCTGGTAACATTTATTAATAGTGTGTGGTCTCCTGGGGCGAAGGAATCATTTGAAAAGAGGAGATAGTTTGGATGCTGAAGGAGGTGGTTGGAAATTCAGGCGTAGAGGGAACAACGTCGTATGTTGTGATGCTGCTTGAGCCATCAAGTGTGTATGTCACGGACATACTCCCTAAAGCGGCCCAAGAGAAGATTCCATACAGAGCGATCGAGCTCCCTATGATGAACAATCAGAACCGTCCAGAAGATCATGAATGATCAAGCCACCTGTGAAACAGATGGTGGCTGTGTCCCCAGGAGTCGTGCTCTGATGCGTTCCATTGTGAAATGGCAATCCGCTCGGGAGGTCAGCAGAGAAAAAGGGACTCCCGTTCCGCGTCCAATTCCCTGAGTAGACTATTGAGGGGTCGTCATCGTCCACGATGACCATTTGTTCCGCAAGTGGCGTGCTGGGCCCGGCGGACACAACCATGAAGTCCACTGAGGTGCCTGCGATATTATTCAACTGGATGGTGTGTATACCATCATCAAGATGGGGGCTCTGGTACCATTGCCGATAGTTTTCGGGATTAGGATCATCATATGAAGCATTGTAGGGTAGGTTGTTGTCGATCGTTACAGTGACTGTCTGTGTATCTTGGGATGGTGGAGTATCGCCCACGAATGCAATCGAAGTACCTAGTTTAATGATTGAGAGCCTTATCCAGAGGGGATACAGCGATGATTGCGCACCATGGAATGTATGATTGAGGGAGCCATACACGCCGCTATCACCATTATTTCCGATGGCGAAGTTGGGCCATACGGAGGAACCACGATACCAGCTTGACCTGATACTGATGTTCCACGGCCCACCTCCGAGGCTCAAACCGCTTGAAGCATCGTCGACGATGAGTAATAGCTCCCCAGACATCTGGAGCTCGAGAAACCAGGCTTGCTGTAAGGAAATGCTGCAGAGTCATTTGTCTGGAGTGCTTTATACATCAAAATCGGATCAGATATGTCGGGAGTGAAACGGCGGGAGATATTGTGAGTTTACCGCGAGCTCATTTCTCTCGAAAAAGTCGATCAGAATTCAGGACCAAACGTATGTCAAGGTTTCGAGGCGTTATCCTGACCCCAAGTCGACCATCCAATTAAAGCTCAACCCAGTACATGAGCAATCACGCTATTAACTGTCTTTCCAAAGGTATCGCGACGACAGGTATTGGAACTTTGTGAAATGCGGATACTGGGTGAAAATTGCTATGCCGCCAGCCTATGCGAAAAGACCGTTCTTCTCATGGTAAGTCAATACAGTCGTTGTGGGGTAATTTATCGTTCGATGTTGAGGGATATGTAGATGCTGACATTGAAGCTTGTTTGAAGCAATGAAGATCAATGTTGCTGGTGGTTGGCAACCTGACCCACTGGCAACCGCTTGAATGGATTACATAATCATCAACGTCTGAGTGAAACTTGCATGTTCTATTACACCAGAAATTCGATACTACTAGTCGATCTACGTCCTTGCGGGACAGTGTCCGGATATTCGAGGGGGAATGGTGAGATTAACGGGTGTGTATACAGAGTATGACATAGGTAAGTACTACCATACCTCACCGCGCTTCCATTGAAGAAGACCCTGGCCCAAATAATCCAATGGATAAGCGCTAGAGAGAGATCTCATGTTAAAACTCCTTGGGGACATCATACAAAATATATACTCCCTCCATAATTTATATATTGACTAATTTCATAGGAGAATACATAGGCATACGAGGGCCTCGGAAGCATTGCTCTGCGACGCGTCCCGCACCGGCCTCTTTAATATATTTTATGAAGGTACCAAGCACGACTCGGATACATGAACGTGCGCTCGCCCAATCCTTAGCTGCTAACGTACAAACATAGACCCTCGTCAATGTCCTTCCTTTGAGCCTTAAAAAGCGATGGCTCATCACCAGTATTGATCCAAGTCTGATCTGGCAGGATAGCAGGAGACGGGCACCATGGAGGCGAAGGGGAAGCTAAATAAGGAGCAAGTGTGGCTATATGTGGGGCATCTGAGCGGAAGGCCGGGTGCGAGAACTAGTTTGCGCGTGGGGAGCCTGCAGGAACAGAGGAAAGGAAGAGGTGAGATGAATGCTGCGTGATTACCACGTCAGCTAGGTGCCAATGCTGCAGCAATGAACCTTCTTCGGATCGTCAGGATGTAAAACCAAGGATAAAGACAGTGCGTATTCACCAGAACTCAATATTGCGATGGCTGAGCCATTGTCATCGCCGTAAAGTTTTCACAGTACCATTAACTTGTGTTTGAAAGTTGTTGCTGAACGCACGGCATATTCGAGTCGGATTTGAAATCAGGAGTGATGATGGTTGGGAATAGGAATGGATTAGGGTTTCTCCAGGAAAGTGAATCCTTTCCCGAAGATGCCCTAATCCATTCACGGTACGCCTTTGGCCCAGCTCCTCTCCCTAGCCAAAATCAACGAAAACAAGGCTTAGCTTATCAGTGGATCCTCACCGTGAAACCAAGGCGGAGCGGAAGGCGGAGCTGAAGATTGGGTCTCCCAGCCGTGACGGCGACGGGGAGCATTCAAATGATCTTTTTTTCACAACAAAAAAGACAGGAAGCGTTCAAGTCTGCAAGGTATATATTATTGCGAAGCCCACCAGTGAGAACAAGATACCGCACATATATTATACCGGAAATTTGGTACTAGATATACGTTCTCGCACAATCATCGAGTCATCGACCGGAGCGGGTGTGATGTCGAGCGGCGAGGGGGAATGACGGGATAAATAGGTGCGTGAATTCTAGTTTTTCTGATGTGCAGTGCTCATGGGCATTATACCTCCAAGGAGGACTCGGAGACGAGCGTCAAAAAAAAAAAATTCTGTCAGAACTCCTCGAGGCATAACACTCAAAAGCGCCGCCGCCCAAGCCTCGACCCTGCACATTCTATGCCCTCATATGATAGCCTAATCCCCAGATCGTGCACCGCCGTCGTCCGTGTCCATGGTTGTAAAACGCTACCATCTCGATGGTGGTACTTTACAACGGTGGCTTCAAGACGGTGCGGTATTCGTGGTCCTGAGCGATTAGCGGAGCGGTTCCGGTGGTCAGCGGCTCAAGAGGGGCAATGATACCCTGGAAGATGGCGGGCTCAAGGCTTGATCCCGTCACTCTGCAGGTATTTGCTACTGGTTATACTAATATAAACCCATGACCGAGTGCTGGCTTCAACAGAGATGGTTGGGCGTTTAACGTTTGGCTTTAAGAATGTAGAGGCTCGCACCCTCCATCTGCGATACGCCCTACGCCGGTCTCTTTATTTATTCAATGGCGTACGTGCACTCGATCATTGCCTTGTAACCAACGTTGAACTCGCATATTAAAAGGCGACCAGGTATAGTAGAGTGATTGTGAGAATCAACTCGACAAAGGAAAGCAGAGGAAAATGAAACTATGCACACATCTGCCGCCTCCATGGCCTTTGCGTGTAACCCCGCACTTTTCGTAACATCATTTGCACGCCCACGTGGAGACCTCCACCTGACCCTAAACCACCAATTATGTTATGTAAGTTATCACGCTTAAGGGTAGCACTTGACTGATTGAATACCTTTCATTCCCATCAGGGCTGTCGCCACGGTTCGCGCTTGTTCCAACTTGTCCGAGGCGGTGATGTGTCGATGGAGATCTAGATGCTTAGGTTCGCTGCTTGGACGCTACGAACCGTATAGGGGTAGGAGGGGAGTGTAGCCACATTGATGGTCGATGGTGGCGGTGACGGTTCGACAAGCCCTTTAAAAATAACACGCACAAACAGAAGTCGGAGTTGTTGACGCACTGGACGCGGCAGCCGTCGTTTATGTAGCGATGTCTATAGGCGGGTTTCCTATCCACATCTCAATACCCCGCCCAAAATCTCGATCCCGCGCATGCTCTACATCCCCACAAGGTAGCCTAATCCCCCTACCCCACCCATTTGCTGATCTTCGCAGTATATGCTGTATCGAATATTGACCGAATATCCTATAGGATATAGGCACGATATCATGTATCAGTGGGCTTCCAATATCAAATATCACTCACTGCTGCCACGCTTGCCGGTGATTAACCCACTTGAACGCACAACCGGAATGGGGCGAATATTCCGAGCTGTTAATGGGGTGGCGAAAACGCGGCCTTTCATCCAAACCCGTGACAAACTGAGAAGCCACCAAGGAGACATACTTTTCGCAAGAACCACGGTAAATAGAAGACCCTATAGCTCATTATGTTTCCTCCGTACCACATCTGATGTTTGGTAGACGTGGATGTCATATCGACTAGCCCTACGCCCACCCGACCTAACCTACAGCTCTTGTGCCTAAATATCTAGATGTATTCAGCTGTCTGGCGGCTCAGGCTGGTCGTCCAGCGGGCCGTGGTTAGAAACCCGCCAATGGAGCTGCGTCCAGTGTGCCATCAGCTCCTATGTGTATTTGTATGTATTATGTATTTTCCAGGGCTATGTATTTAAGAGGCGGCCTGTTTCAAATGTTGTTCCAAGCCGTCATCTTACCATCGACAACATCAACATGGCCGCACCTCCCTTGTACCTCCATGACATCCACGGCGTGCGGGCTGCGAACCCAGCCCCCTCCGCCGTTCTCGGCGACCTTGACCTCAGCCAAGGCATCAATGCTCGTGGTTTAATCGCCCCAGAAATTTTAGATAACGCGCGAATGAGGACGACAACGCTTCCGGACATGGGAGGTATTCAACCATTTCAGTGCTACCCTCGACTTCTTACATAATATAGCTGGTGATTTAGGTTCTGGTGGGGATGTATTCGCAGCCAAAGCCGCGAAAAGCGTCGAGTTACGCGAAAGGGCTATTGAAGCAGCACGTACGTGCTGGGATGTCGACTTGGCTTTGTGACCAGCTGACCAGTAGCCTGATCAGATTACTCCGCCACCTACGCTCCCGACCTTGCTGAGTGTCTCCGGTTCCTTCTGAATAGCTCTCGCCGACATACCGAGCAACTCGATGGCCTCACAGCGACCATCTCCAATATGCGGATTTGCGCTCGCAACCAACGACTATGCCACCACAAGGGTGCCCAACCCCAGCCCCTAAAAAAGACCGTAAGTTCAGACAATATTTTGTATGTAATATCCTATTGGCCGCTGTTTACCATCTTTATTCAAACAGATATCTGGCCATGGGTGGGAGTTGGCACAGATGGCAGCTCAGAAGCTTGATCCGGCCGTCTTGCAAGGGACTTTACTTCATGGACCACCGGCCATGATTGGAGCGACGCCACAAAGCTTTAATCCGAATGTTGAAGGTTACAACAACCGCGATATCTTGAGAATGGTCATCTTTTATAATGAAAATTTCGAAATTGTACCCGATGACGAGTTACAAGACCGCATAGGTAAATTCCATCGATTCTTATGCGGATCATAGAATATACTATGCGCATGACTATGACTGCCAGCCTTGATGAGACTGTGCGTATAGGTTTGAATTCTGGCAGACCCTGTACTATTATGAAACGCGCCTACGATTGTACCCACGCCGCCGCGTGGATATGTGAGGAGCTCTGAGTACATGATAAATACAAACAGACATAGGAGTCGTTGGCACAGTGGACGCAGCCGCCACGTATACAGCCATGTCTATCTGCGGGTTTCCCATCTACGCCTCAATATCCACTCTCTCGCGTATTATCTACATCCACAATCCACACAGGTAGCATAATCCCCCGACCCCTCGCTTATCTTCATAGTACCGAAGTCGGCATCGGCTTCTAGACGTAGTCCACCCCATCCAAACCTCAACACACATTTACACAGCGTTTATCCGGATGCAATCGTGACGGTAGCGACACACTTATTCGGTGCTACGGAGGCACGCTTCGGACGCGTCCACCAGACGAAACCATACGCTTGTCCGCGGTGGTGTTGTCCCCACCCTTTGATTGATGTAAATTGGCAATTCACACCACAATTCATTGTCGGGCCCAAACATAAGTGTTACAAATAAAGTAATTTCACAGTAGTACAGAGGGCAGAGTCCAAACCGATACACACACAGCCCCATAGTGCATTCTATAATCCACACAAGAAACTATGAAACTTGTTTATGCGATCCTGCAATGAGTCATTGGGTACGATCTCGAAATCCTCATTGTAAAAAGCAATCATCCTTAAGATGTCACGGTCGTTGTAAACGTCAATGTTTGGATTGAAATGGTCGGGTGTCAATCCAATCATCGCCGGGGGTCCTGGAGGTAAAATCCCTTGCAAGACGGCCGGGTCGAGCTGTTCAGCCGCTACTTGTGCCAACTGCAACCCGGGGCCAGATATCTGTTTAAATAGAGGTTGGATGATGGGATATCATACCAACTGTCGTATGAACTCACGGTCTTTCTTAGAGGCTGGGTTCGTGCGCCCTTGTGGTGCCTTAATTCTCGGTTGCGAGTGCAAATCCGCATATTGATGGTGGCTACAGCAAGGCTATTGACTTGGTTTGCGAGACCATTTAGTTGGTCCGTATGTCGGCGCGAGTTTTCCATAAGGAACTGAATGCACCCGGCAAGGTCGGGAGCATAGGCGGCGGAGTACTCTGCTCAGGCTACTGGTCAGCTGGTCACAAAGCCGAGTTAACATCCAAACGCACGTGCTGCCTCAATAGCCTTTACGCGCAACTGCGCGCTCTTGGCAACTTCGTCAGTGAACATGGCCCCGCCAGAACCTAGATCATCAGTCATGCCATGCGAGAGATTAAGAGTGATATGATTGAACTACCTTTCATTCCTTTGAGGGCGGTGGCCACGCTCTCCGCGTGCTCTAAATGTACTGGAAGGATGGGATCGCCAGAAGCAATTCCTCGGCTGAGGTCCAAATCCCCAAGTACAGCAGGGATTCCTGGGTTCATAGCACGCACGCTGGGGATGTTATAGATATAGGTAGGTGGTGCAGCCATATTGATGTTGTTGACGGTGAGATGATGGTTTGGAACAACATTTGAAACGGGCCCAAGCCTCTCAAATAGCCACAGAAATACATAATATATACAAACACACATAGGAACTGTTGGCGCACTGGACGCAGCCGCCGCGCATATAGCCACATCCGTTGGCAGGTTTCCCATCTACGCTTTCCTGTTAGACTGCCTAGCAACTGAATATATCCCAGCCTGCCAGGCACATTCCTCCGAGAGTTAACGTTCCAGGTTGGGTTGGGCGCGCTCGGGACTTGGTCGTGGCTGGATGCAGTATTTATGTCTGCCAATTCAAGATCAAACATGGTATGAAGGATTCAGGAAGAGAATTTAGAGGAGCTACAGGGTCTCCTATTTACCGTAATCCTTGTGACTGTGAAGAGTGTGTCCCCTTTATGACTTCTCATTTCGTCGCGGGTTTCGACAAAAGCTCACCAACACCGCCCGGTCGCGTTTTGCTTCTTAAGATCCCCCATCAGCGCCCTAAATCCTTACCTCATTCTGAGGTTAGATGTTTAAGAAGAGCGGGGGTGGATTGGCCGTCCGGGTGCACTAAGAAACATTTGATATTAAAAGTCTATCGATGTGTTGTATCGTACGTACGTCATACCCTATAGATATTCGGCATAGAATCTACATACGTGCATGACCATTGGGGGAGGTATCTGGATACTTCGAGGGGGGAATAGCGAGATTAATAGGTACGGACATGAATTCTAGCTTCTCCGGTGTATAAGGCGGGTACCGCGGCTCCAAGAACAATTCCGATCTGGCCGAATCGATAAGTGTCAGAAATATTTATTTAGTGCAACGACTTACTCCTTGGGGATGTCAAGAGTACTCCGCTCGTAGGTGAAATTGTCGTAGCTATATTTCAACACTTGACGACCATCTAATAGGAGCTGATTAGCCGGCGAGGCTAATGAGGTTGGGAAGCGGACGTACATCCAGATTCACCCACGCCGCCGAAGGGGAGTTCGTGGACTAAAAATAGATACGTGGGTGCGAAACTTAGATATAATTAAGTGAGTACCCACTTGCAAGCTGCTGGAAAGTATCGTTGAACACGAGATTCCCGCTCATGGTGTTCTCGCGGACTGGTAGATCGTGAACATTGGAGCAGAAGTTAAGGATAACAGATGACCTACTCTTGATCTTAGTCTTCTCGTCGCTGGTGAAGGCGTAGAGAACTAGTGGGTGGTCCCTACGCGTGGTTGTTGTGAGAACAGGAGGCACGGAGTGAAACCAATGACTTACCGGGAGCTGATGAACTCGATCGCGTCGTCAACACTATCTACTGCAACGAGTGGAAGAATTGGGCCGAACAATTCTCTGCATAGTTGCTTAGCCAAGATCTGTCTGATAGGGCGAGGAGGCATACTCTGAAAGGAGCGAATCTCCATCCAATACGCCTTTCACTACAGCGGGTTCAAGCCCTCGGGTCTTTTCATCCGTCCCTCCACCAATGACTATAGTTCCTTTCGATCTTGCCAGCAGGTTCTTGAGCCTCGAGAAATGGAAGTCCGACACGATGCGGCTGAAGGAGTCAGACTTGAGCGCGCCATTCGGGAAGAAATCGGCATGGTGCTTCTTCAGCGCCGCGATGAATTCCTCTTGCTTCCCTCGATTGATAATAACGAAATCCGGGCACACGCAAATCTGATAGATAGGGGGTTGAGTAAACAGATCGAGGGAGAAACCCTTATATTCACCTGCCCAGAGTTGTTGATCTTCCTCCACAAGATCCGCTCGCGACTAACTCGATGCCACAGGTGTCATCAACGATCACGGGTGACTTTCCGTCTAATTCCAGCGTCAGGTAAAGTGCTTAGCCGCAGCGGAAGCAATGATGCGAGCCACCTTGCCGTTGCCAATGTAGGAATACTAGAATGGGTTAGATATGAATAACGATGAAAGAGCCCCTCACGGTGGTCCCCTAATCCTTGTTATGAGTATCATGTAATAAAGATCAAAGGATAGAGACGCACACTATAGTTCAAGAACTCTGGTGATTTCGGGGATAGCGTCTTGGACCATCCGATAGGCCGACTGGTCTATGTATTTAGGGAGGAGAGTGGCAAGTAGATTAGCGTAGGTTGAGGGATACTTCAGACACTTTGACCACTGTATAACATCCGGCGGAAATAGCACCATAAAGTGGTTGAAGGCCGAGGATCATTGGATAGTTCCACGGCCTGTGACGATGCGTGAGATATGTACTACTAAGAAAGAAGTTTGAATTTATCACTTACGCGATAATCAACACCGTGCCCCTCGACGTATTATGTATTGTGGGGTTCCATGACCTCGCCCACTCCGGTACCCCCACGTGGTTCGGCCGAGTCCATTCCTCGATTTCAGCCGCACTTTCAATGCATCGTTCACAATGACACCAACTTCAGCGAAATATGCCTCCATCTTGGGGCGTCCAGATCTGCGACCAGAGCAGCCGCGAATAGTTCTGCGTTCTCCTGGGCCATTCGCGCAAGCTGAAGAGCTGATGACGCCTCAAGCGATTGGCCCTTACGGAATGTGCGCGCTCTTGCGAATGCTGTCGTGCACAGCAACGTCTCAGACTATTTAGTCAATTATATCATATGTTATTCAAGATTGATTAAAAATTAAAATAATAGCCTGAAATCCGTTGCGGCTTTGTTGCAGAACCGTGTGGGTTCCAATTCCTCGGATCGAATGAGGTCGCCGTCACGTTAGCGATATCGGTCTGGCTCCAGGCATCTTATGATCATGTCAATACACTCTAGCTCGGGGATTGGGGGAGTTGCTGTGAGAAAGAGCCTGAGTTTCGCTGATGAAATGTTTCGAATTCAAGGAATATTGTCACGGTCGCAGGGTCACCAGTCAATGTGAATACGCAGCTATTTGGTCATCCACCAAATTCGTCACGCACTCTGCTTCATATATTCCACAGCTATGTTATGGGACCGACATTTTTATGGTAAATGGGTATAGCAAGGCCACCCTCAAATTAATTAGAATTCAATCGAGTCGATATTGCTGGACGTGAGCATCCATGTGTGTACGAAGTTGGGCCTTGATGATCAGAAAACACACCTTCTCATGTAGAAACGGCACGCATTCAATTATCCCCAAAACGAGTTGTCAGTCTTCAAGATATCACCTCAAGGTACCCACAAATACAACTGTTAAGCCGTAGGATAAATCTGCTTAGATTAAAAACGGTTTCAAAGCTCCTGATGGGTTGTAAATTCTAAACGTAATGATGATCAGGAAGACTGTGCGACGTCACGCAATACCCCCCATTGTCAATAACCACCGGCTGCTGCTGTGTCTTCATCATGGATATAAGAAGACACAGCTACATATTATGACTTGTGTGGCACAATCCTCCCGCATCAGCAAAATGAGAAACCTGCGGGGGTTCTGACAGGTTCGATAAGTCTGAGATGTTTGGGAATTTCCTGTCGCACGCCCAGATGCCCACATTCCGAGAGGCTTCCAGATCAGATTTAACTGTGCCCACGCTCGGTTTTGAATATAATTGGGAAATTTTTATTAAGATATAACAGTGCTACTGTGGAATATATTACTTTGATGTCATCAGTCATTACTTCAAGTTGACTCATTGCGTGAACTTACGAATTCTGCTTCCTGGTCCTACCACTGGCAGTGGTCTACATGTCGTTGTATGTGAGCACAGCTGCCTGTCGTAAACAAACCTATGCGAATGTGGATGCGTCGTTATGCGAGTCTGAATGCAATGTCCCATCAAATCGCCGGAGGTGCATCAAAGGTGCATACTACCTCTGAGCGTATTTCTAAATTGGGAGCACGCGCAACTTTTAATGTTTTTTTTCGAGCAAACTGCGAGGCATGCAAGGGAAAAAGGGCACCAAAGACCAAACGACCTCGCAAGGCGCGGGAATTGGGATGGTTCCGTTTGATGGTACCTCATCAACACGAATACTGTGTGCTTCGTCAATATATACGTGTTTGATCTTTCTCACAAATTGTCAGCTTTCGAATCAAGATGTCTACTCGTTGGGCATTTAAAAAATTGTTCAATGGCTACGATGAAATGTTGGTCTGATCCGCGGAAGCCCGCTGCAGCCAACAGCAGCTACGCTGAGTCACACGAAGAGAACGGGATTTTGTCGTGTTCTTGGGAGGATGTCTACGTGCTCATTCATTAATTAGGCGTACTGAGCGACATTCCCGACCAATGCCTTGATGTCGATTAGCTATAACAGACAAGTTCAACTAATACCCCTCGGTTCACTTACATCGGTCTGCTATATATTAGGAATTCGACATTCATGCACCCACTCAAGCTTTCGCTACGGCGTAATTCTCAAGGTGGTGCCATTTCGCAGGTTGGCCGACACAGATATGTAGGATGCGGCCGCAGGAGGCGGGGTACGTCTTGCTCGTTATGGCTGACCACGGGAACGCAGATCAAAGAATCTTGACGGGCGTACTGCACACCGCGCGCACGACGAACCTCGTGCTGTTCATCATCATCACGACCGGCACGGCCAAGTTCGCTGGAGATGCCGAGGGCGAAGTGGAGGGCGCATTGTGCAATGTGGCGCTGACCCCATTGACGCTCATGGGTGTATGTGCCGTAGACAGTGTTTGGCTTCTCACTAACTTCATTCTCTTTGAAATAACTGGCTGGACATTGCTAAGGAAGAAACTTAACCCAAATCGGCTGACGCTCAACCCAAACCTGCTAGTGACGTGCCAGAAGAAATGATGATGTCGGCGGGAGGCATATGTCTCGCAAAATTGGGCTGGCACGTCTCATACCTGTCTATACATACGAAGGATGACTGTATCCAGAACGTCATAACTGTCTGATTTGATGAGCCAAAAGTTGTTCTGGTGTGGGCGAGAAGCAGAATCCAGGATAAACGGACTTCTGTAACAACCCTGGTAAGCTTACCTCGTGCGAGTGGAAGGCTATTCGAGGATGGTCATCCAACTTTAGGGGAAAGAACCGAGGTGCTCATGGTGGGGTCCCACGTCTTCACTGTCAGAGTCTGTCGCTGGAAACGGGCTGTGGCATCACTCATGAGATGAGGTGGATATCGATGGGGTGAAGGGTTCAGCCTTATTCGGGAAATAAAGAATCAGCGATGCCGGCGTCTTCCAAGATTTTAAGAAAAGTGGGCATTTGTGGTGGTACGCAATCACTGAATACTGGCCCAATCGTTTGCCGCACGTTGGTTGGCCTGGAGCTGAGGGAAAGATAGTACATCAGAATATGTCCCTGAAATCAGCTTACCATCATGTTTGCCAACCAAGATATCAATTTCATTCACTATTCTCGGTATGGTTTCCACCCCATCAGCCTTGATGAGGACGGTGACAGCTTCAAGTGTCTGTCAGCGTGGCAAAACCCCGTTTGATGCGGCTCACTATGTAGTGGACCCCAAACCAACGCCAGTAGGAGCGGAGTTTTAAATACGAATTCCGACGGTTTGAACTTTGGACGCAAGCCCACGTCTCATAGAATGCCTTCCTCAGCCTCAAATTTCCCTAATACTCTCGTAGTCGTATAGTATCCATACATATTACTATCATGGAACGATATTAATGCTACATTCAGAACGGCGAGTGCAAGTCCATGCTTCGCGTCATGCCTCCGTCTGACGTCAGACTGTCGCAAAACACCACAGCCAACCATTATGCTGTGAATTGAACATCCAAATGGTACTTACATAAATGGATTATATACCGTAAATGATATACTTTGAAGTTCTAATTATCAAGTCTACTGGCCTCGTCTGGATTCTGCGCGTGGCAGGCTGTCCGGGGTTCCCGGTGTATCACATGCGACACAAGGAAGTTACGAACCAGGGGCACCGCCCATTTCAAAATATAAGGGCTATAAGGTTTGATGATCATTGTATCTTTTCCGAGTCCAAAAAATGTGTATGAATTCGGATGTTCACCAACATCTTCATCTCATGCGGCTTTTGATGGTTTGCATCACTGGTGATTCTTCTATGAAACCTATGGTATATAAACCTGATATATTTCAAATTCAGCCATCAATTCCGCAAGTCAGTCATGGCATCATATTTTGGACCGCAGGAACCTGCGCCCATTGTTACCCTTGAGCGGTATTTTCTCGCTACTGACTATGTCTCGGGGATTGGTTATGGTACGCCGACCCCTCCTTATCATTCTCGTTCTAACACACCACCAAGGTGCCCAAGGAGTCCTATATTTCATTTGCGCCCGCTACCTTTGGTTCCAGCGCAAGACGCGACGTACGAGCGCGTTCGCGCTCGCCTACATTACGCTCCTGCTCCTCGTATCGAGTGTCGCACAGGTGGCGCAGGCGCACCGCACGCAGCTGGTGTTTGTGGAGAACAGGAACTTCCCCGGGGGTGCGTGGGTGTATTACGAGCAGAGTCTCGGCGGGACGGTGAGTATGATTGGCTTGGCCGCGAACATGGGGTTGTTATCCTTCACTGAAGTTTTCATGGTGCGTATGATTTGGCGATATTGTATTTTACCTTATATTGTATTTTGCCTTACGATCTTAGATCTGGCGCTGCTGGGTGGTGTGGTTCTCCGTCGGCCGACATGTGGCCCGCCTAGTCATTGTTCTCCCAGTCCTCATGCTTATCACCGCCGTTACCACAGGAATCCTCTTTCTCTTTACCCTTGCGCACCCCGCGTCGCAGGCCGGGGTGCACGTATCGTGGCCTGGGGTTCCGCATATTACACCCTCATGTTCAGTTCCCACATTGTAGTCACCACACTTATCGTCGCCCGCCTCATCGCGTACCGGCGTCGCGTGCAGAGGACCCTTAATTCCGCGCATGGGAATGCATACACGTCTTTGATCACAATAATTATTGAGTCTGCCGCACCGTACTCTATCATCTGTCTGGCATGCTTGATCACATACGGAGTGGGCAGCCCGGTCAACACACCGTTTGTAAGCGCGTCAATAGCTGCGCAGGTGCGTTTGTTAGCCTCTCCTACTCTTGCCTGCATACGCTGACAAATTGGCGAAGCAAATCTCGGGGTACTTACTCATCGCACGCATTGCGCATGGGCAGACGTGGCAGAAGGATCCATCGACGCACCATGGGGTAGAAGTGAAGCTCAAGGCGTCCGCAAGCAGTGATAGCCAGCTGGGCAGCGGCCGCCAGTACTCGAGTACTGCCAAACCGATGGGATATGAGTGAAACCATTTGGGTTTGGTTGTATTATGTATATTTATTAGGGTCGGTGGCAGATTTTTTTTACCCCGGGATTAGCTAGTGAATCAACTGTGTAACAGTTACTTATGCTGGTATTAATGTTTCCCTCATGCTTGTGTGCAGCGGCCTTTATTCTAAACCCAAGCACATGACAATATTAATAACCATGGCTCTCACCAGATCTACCATCCCATCAAACCCAAACTCAAGTATACTGTTTCCCCACTACCCCCTCCGAAACTTGCGCCTTAGGACCACGCTTCCACCCCAACCTCCGCCCACGACGTCCAATCCTGGTGCACTTGCGCATTCACAACCGAAGCATACCAGTGACTCGGGTCCACACTGTACTCGCCACTGCAGACGCCACGCGCCAGGTGCGTCTTCGCCCGGGCCATTCGTGTAGCACTGATCTAGTGTGACGGGAGGAGCGAGAGCACCAGGCCCAATACAGGCAAGACAGGATCTTGGTATGTCTTTTTATTGTCGCTGACCGGGTTATCACACTGACGTTGCCAAGGCAGTACATCCTCGTGGAGGCAGTGCCAGCCGTGCTGGCCTTCGTTACATGTGCATGCGCGCTCACAGAGTATGCGGATACCGAGTGCCGATGGGCTGGCGGGTGTAGCACAAGACCTCAATGGTAGGAGCCTAGTCCGTGGGGCCTCAAATTTCGATTAACAACTCTCGTGTTTGTCGAACGCAAATATGAGAATCATGAGTCGGGTATGTTGAGTATATTATAGAGGCGGTTTTTCGAAGTTGCAGATTTGATCCCGCGCTTCTTTGGCGTTGGACACGGCGAGCCTCGCAAGGCCTCAGAGGCGCGCACGCCAGCGACGCATCGCACAAGGTAGGATTGGGTGATGTCTACAACACGACGTGGCTACATAGTGCTACGGTCACGTGACTTGCCGGCACGGATGCCGCCGGTGCTGGAGCTGGGCGCTGGCGCGCCCGGCTCCAGCGTGATCCTCAATGAGATGTCGTATCATTTCAAGTTCGCGTCGGCGCAAGTCCGGCCCGTACATGGCTGCCGAATCTACTTGGGTCGCCAAGGTCAGCTAGTTACAAGGCCGGGTTAAAATGAACACACACAGGCCGGTTCTATAGCCATGGTGTTGGTAGTGGAGGAGGCAGATGGAAGGATTAAATAGATGTTATTAGATGTATGATATATATGGTGTATGTATTGTTAAAACGAGAGATGATCCTTGAGTGGAATGACTGGACGCGCTTACATAATCGGTAAAGCGGAAATTATTCCAAGTTAATATTACTGAGTGAGCAAGTTGTATCTCAATACATGGCTCGCGAAACCGCACTAGTCACAACTTGGTCGCTAACAATGGGATCGCTTGATTCTAATCAATTATGCGTTTGCGCGTTAAACAATCAAGATACTGAGAAGCATAGCACCAATTACCTTTCGAATATTGCAGAGATTTCGCTACCAGCTCTGCATACTTGCTGCGTCAAACCATCGCCCGCCAGGTATCTTTCAGCTCAATCAAAACACTTGTCGCAGTTGTTGTTTATAGGTACCACCGGTACCAACTATCTGGCCCAAGCACACCCTAACTACCACAAATGAGTGGGAGGGGGTTGTCGGGTCCGTCCCCGCTCTGCATCTAAGCTGTTCACACTCCCCCTCCTGCGGCCATCCACGTACTCAATCGCAACCATTGTGACCCCTCAGGCATCGGATGTACATCACAAAATTGTCGTATTGTAATTTGTTGATCACTGGAATTACTACAAGTAGAAACTTCTGTACCATTATACAACTGTATGCGCCCGATCCAGTTTTACAACAACCTAACCATCTAACGCCCAGCTAAAAAATCATGAAATTTTTCACGCCGCGTTCCTAATGGGTCGGTGGGAAGAATTCCGAAGTCGTTGTTGTAGAAATGCACCATTTCGAGGACTTCACGGTGGCCGTAATTGGAAATAGTATTCTGGTGAAAAAATTCTGGGGTGGCGCCGACGGCTGCTGGGGCGGGAAAGTTCTGTAGAACATTGGGCTCGAGGCCCCGGGCCAACGCCTCAGCTAGCTCGAATCCATCACCGGGTTTCTGCCCAGCCAGAGGCCGTCAGTGGTTGGGTACACATGCTAACTGTCAGCTGAACTCACGGTTTTTAATAGTGGTTCGGCTTCACGAGGAGGCCGGTGTACGTTTCGATTTATAATTCTCATATTGACATTGGATATGTCGAATATGTTGTATAGCCGATTCTCGAAGCCATATCGGGCCTCGTTGAAGTGATCTCGAGCCTCGTCGAAGCGATCCTCAATCAATTGTCGTAGCATTTGAAATTCGTGATCCAATTCCGACCCATACATGTCTGCTGAGTCTATTTAGGTCGCCAAGGTCAGCTGGTCACTCAGCCGGGTTAAAATGAACACATACAGGCTGACTCGATGGTTTTAACTCTCAATGCCGCACTCGTTGCGGCGTGGTCGCTAACAGCGGGGTCGCCGGACTCTAAACCATCACACGTTTTCGCGTTAAGCAATCAAGATACTAGGAGGCATGGTCACTGTATCAATTACCATTTGAGCACCTGAGGATCTTTGCTACGAGTTCCGCTTGCTTCAAACTGTCCGAATTGATAGGGTCGCCGGCCGTAAGTTGTCGATTTAGGTTGAGGTTGTCATACACCGCAGGCATCTCAGGACTAATCGAACGAACGTTTCGCGCATAAGAACCATTGGGGCGGGGGGCGGCCATAATATATATATCGGGATGGTGGTTCGGGATGAAGAGCATCTGAGACCGATCCCACTTGAATAGGTGAGCCCCGGAAAATATAGACAAACAAAAATAGGAGTACTACTTTGTCAAGCATTCACGGTAGGCCATCTCCCCCTGGCCATAGCCAGGACCGGACCACAGTGCTGAGTGTACACGCTAATTACTGGAACATGCCGTTTAGCGGTTGTAGACAGCAGAGCACAGGGTTGACTCAACGGCCCACGGGATGGCGGCCCTATAACTTGACCCCAGTGGGTTTATATATAATATGTGTTTCCTGAGACGTTTGGGGGCTGGCGCGTTGGACGCAGCCGCCGCGCGTATAGCCACGTTCATTAGTGGGTTTCCCACCTACGCCTCCCACTGAATGACCAACCTGAGCTGTCCGACAGTTGGATACATCCCAGCTCAGAGCTATGGGTTGGGTCCGGCGCGCTCAGGACCTCAGAGTTATCCCCATGATGACTTTGAGTTCGCCATGGGTTCTGATGAAAACTTTGCCAACCATCACCTAACCATGTTTCCGCTTCAAATCCTTACCCCATTCTTGAGTTAGACGTTTAAGAGTGGGGGATGAATTAACCCATCAGCCAGTGGGTGCACTGAGAAAGATTTGATATTAAAAGTCTACCGATACATTGTATCGTACATACGTCATATCCTATTAGATATTCGGTACAGAATCTACATACGTGCTTGGCCATTGGGAGAGGTATCCGGATACTTCGAGGGAGGGATGACAAGGTTAACGGGTACGGACATGAATTCTAGCTTCTCCGGTGTATAAGGCGGGTACCGCGGCTCCAAGAACGATTCCGATCTGGCCGAATCAATAAGTGTCAGGAATATTTATTTGGTGTAAGGACTTACTCCTTGGGGACGTCGATGGTACTCCGCTCGTAGGTGAAATTGTCGTAGCTATATTTCAACACTTGACGACCATCTATTAGGAGCTCATTAGCCGGCGCGACAAATGAGGGTGGGAAGCGGACGTACACCCAGATTCACCCACGCCGCCGAAGGGGAGTTCATTGACTAAAAATAAATATGTCGGTGTAAAACTTGGATATAGGTAGGTGGGTACCCACTTGCGAGCTGCTGGAAAGTATCGTTGAACACGAGATTCCCGCTCATGGTGTTCTCGCGGACTGGTAGATCGTGAACATTGGAGCTGAAGTCAAGGGTGATAGATAACCTACTCTTTATCTTGGTCTTCTCGTCGCTGGTGAAGGCGTAGAGAACTAGTGGGTGGTCCCTACGCGTGGTTCTTGTGAGAACAGAAGGTGCGGAGTAAACCAATGACTTACCGGGAGTTGATGAACTCGATCGCTTCGTCGACACTGTCTACTGCAACGAGTGGAAGAATTGGGCCGAACAATTCTCTGGATAGTTGCTTAGCCAAGATCTGTCTGATAGGACGAGGAGGCATACTCTGAAAGGAGCGAATCTCCATCCAATACACCTTTCACTACAGTGGGTTCAAGCCCTCGGGTCCTTTCATCCGTCCCTCCACCGATGACCACGGTTCCTTTCGATCTTGCCAGCAGGTTCTTGAGCCTCGAAAAGTGGAAGTCCGACACGACACGACTAAAGGAATCAGACTTGAGCGCGCCATTCGGGAAGAAATCGGCATGGTGCTTCTTCAGCGCCGCGATGAATTCCTCTTGCTTCCTTCGATTGATAATAACGAAATCCGGGCACACGCAAATCTGATAGATAGGGGGTTGAGTAAGCGGATCAGGGGAGAAAACGTTGTACGAACCTGCCCAGCGTTGTTGATCTTGCCCCACAGAATCCGCTTCGCGGCTAATTCGATGTCACAAGTGTCATCAACGATCACGGGTGACTTTCCGCCCAATTCCAGCGTCATTGGGGTAAGGTGCTTAGCGGCGGCGGCAGCAATGATGCGAGCCACGTGGCCGTTGCCGGTGTAGAATACTAGGACGAATTAGATATGAATGGCGTTAGGAGGGCTGCTTACTGTGGTCCCCTGATTCTTGTTATGAGTGTCACGTAATAAGAATAAGAGAGTGGAGACGCACACTGCAGTTCAAGAACTCTGGTGATTTCGGGGATAGCGCCTTGGACCACCCGATAGGCCGACTGGTCCAAGTATTTAGGGAAGAGGGAGGCAATCAGATTGGCGTAGTTGGGGGATATTTCAGATACTTTGACCACTGCGCAACACCCGGCGGAAATAGCTCCATAAAGGGGTTGAAGGCTGAGGATCATTGGATAGTTCCACGGCCTGTGGGGGTACGTGAGACATGTAACAAGAAGCGCAGGTTTGTCACCTACGCGATAATTAACACCGTGCCCTTTGGTGTATTGTGTACTGTGGGGTTCCATGAATCAGCCCACTCTGGTACCGCTACGCGGTCTGGCCGAGTCCATTCCTCGAGTTTGGCCGCGCAGATGACGGATCGTTCCACAATGACACCCACTTCAGCGAAATACGCTTCCATCTTGGGGCGTCCTAGGTCGGCGGCCAGAGCTGCTGCGAGTTGTTCTGCGTTCTCCTGAGCCAGTCGTGCAAGCTGAAGAAGCTGGTGACGCCTCCAAGCGATGGGTTTTGTGATCCCTTTGCGAAACGTTGCGCGAAGTTCATTGCGAATCTGCGTTGATGAGCACCGAGCATCGCCGCGAAGAGGATTCAGCTCACCGCTGGTATATCTTCGAGAGGTGTATAGGGCATGTGTTGAAGTGAGGATGTGAAAGAGGAACGATAGTCTGGAAGCTCTCTCGTTGTGGCCTTTTATTCCCGGCAACTCCAAGTGTGACCTCCGGAATCCCGCCGGCTCAATACATTTAGCGATATCATCACATGGCCTGAACACGCCTCCAGATGCGTCCCCATCCACTCCTCCGGTTGAGGACGGCAATTCTAGCAAGGAGTTTTGTTGCTGACGAAGTGGTGTCAGCGTAAAAAGTCAAAACTTGCTAACAATCCCACGATTTGATCCCGGAGGGCTCTGGGCTTTGAGAAGAAGCGGTCCCCATGGCCAACGACGGAGGAAAGCCAAATTGGTGGTGGTGATTGTCATGGGTTGATGACATAAACCCATTGGGACGGTTGATCGAGAAAAGTGTGACGTCACCATATCATTGTGACACCTTAACCGCTACCACTAATTGCGCCCACAACTGTCGGTAGCCACTGGCTGCAGCCCAGCCATCCAACACTAGATTCGTCGGGGGAGGAGATGTCCGTGGGCCAGGTATGGATCAGTCCATCGCACCAATTCGTCTTTTACTTCCCACCACTGACACATAGTAGCGCCCGGGGCTGGGAATTTGACAGTCGGAAGCCCACAGCCCCCGAATCATTGTCCTCTCTTGTCATTGACCATGAAAGGCTGCAAAAAATGACCCCAAACACCATGGAGAACATCAGGAAACTAGGTGAGCTCCAGGGGCCAAGCAGTCGCTATCGTCGTGAGCGAGAACGCACGCTCGCAAGAAAACCCACAGAGGCGCTCATACAACTTTTGATCAACGAGGAATACGAGCAAAAACAGACGCGAAAGGTCCTCAATGTCGTTTATCCGAGCTGGACGTGGCTGCCCGCCGCCTGGCGCAGGTAGAAGCAGAAAAGAACGCGCTCGAGACCGACCAGCTCTCTCGTGGAATGCGTGTCACACAGGCTGTGCTGGACGCACAACAGGACGCATCAAAGGCTAATGCGGAGGTGGGCCTACTGAAGATGCAACTAGAGAATGCGCAACGTGAAATGTAAGTCGCATATATCATGTTGTGATTCCACGATTGAGAATAGATAGTGGACGCGCTCAAGACGCCGTATGGAACGTGGAAACGCAGCGCAATAATGCTATGCGCGACGCGGACAGTGCCCGGGCTTCTGCGCGTCGTCTCAAAGAAGAAAATATCATGATGATAGCCCAGGAACAGGGTAGGAAAGAAGGTTACGAAGAGGGCTTGCGTCAAGGGCGTATCCTTGCCATAACTCGTGTCCAAGAGGAGCAGAGATTCCTTACGCATCGCCCCAGGGGACAAATTGACGATGGGATAGCATTCATAGAGGAATATGACGAGGAGGGAACCCTATCCCCCAACACCCCGCGGCATCGCCGTCAAGCGACGTCCATAAATAACGAGCCTATCCCCATCCCCCCGCCCCGCAACTCCCTTGAACTTGTACTGAGAGAACGTGAGATGGAGATGGAAAGGGAGCGCGAGGAGATGAGGAGGGAGAAAGCACATCAGCGCGAACGTGAAGAGTACGAGCGCCAGAGGTCGAGAGCGGGAAGAGCTTGACCGCCAACGGCTACGAGAGCGGGAAGAGGCGGAACAGGAACGGTTGAGAGAGGTAGACCGAGAACGCGAACGCGTTAGAGAACTCGAAAGGCAACTTACACGGGAACGGGAAAGATCCGGGATCGAGAGAAAGAACTCAAAGCAGAACATGATCGCGAACGCCAACACGAACGTGAGAGGTTGGAACGAGAGCGGGAACGAGCGCGTACTCTGGAGCAGGAAAGGGAGCAGGAAGAGAACGGGCCGTGAGCGAGAGCGAGAGCTGGAGAGAGAACACGAGCGCGACCTAGAAAGAGAAACGAGAACGGCGCAAAGCATTGGAGGAACAATCCAAACGTCGCTCACGCGATGTGGACTCGACCATAATGCCCATCCCACCTCTACCTTACTTCCCGATGCCCGCGCCACCTTCAGCCCCGTCTGAGCCGGCGTCCAGCACACCCTTCCGGAAATCGCACCGCCGCCGTCGGTCTTCACCTGAATCCTCGTCTTCCGCCACCACAGGGATCTCGTCGATGGACCTTGTGTCCTTCCCCGTTCCAAGCGGCCGCGCTAGTAGCAGCGGAAGTGGAGGGCGAGATGAGAGAGATCGAGATCGGGATCGAGGACGGGACAGGTACGAACGCGATCTCAGTGTCATCCCAGAGGACGCAAGCAGCAGGGCCGCACCCACGCCCTCACCGCCAAGCTGGGTAGTTAACCCACCCATGGACTACGGCAACGTCGCACCGCGTGCGCGGAATGAGGTGCAATTCGAGGATGACGATCGGGACCCCTGGAATTCACGTCGGGCGAAACAACAGGTCAGTAGTACTAGTCTCTACATCTTCTAGTCTCACCCCTGTTCCCAGAATTCAATTTACCAAACAATGCCAGCGGCGAGTTCATCGTCGTCGTTCCTCACTCCGACATATATGCCTGGGGGCAATTCAAGTCAATCAAGCTCGCGAGCCAATCTTCGTCGCTCATCCAGTAGTAGTTCATCTGCAATCGGAATTACTGTTATTCCTCCAGTATGTGTCCTTGCCTTTTTCTCAGTAATACAATATCTAATATTTGGACAAGTCCCGCGAGGGGTCTTTCACTGAACCAGAGGTGGATGCGTCTAACTTCCTCAGTCCTCACCACCAACCTACCCAACTGCCGAACCCCCGTGTGCAGCCTGAGCCACCTGTTATCCCAAGAAGCTCCTACGCACAGCAGCACACGCCGGTGTTGGCAGATGGGCGACTCCCTCCTGGGTTTGTGCCCCAGGCCGTCAGCCCCTCACCCGCCAATGATAGAAATCTCGGCTTGGGCATTCTCTCGCGGCAAACGCCTAGTAGCGGCTGGGACGCTGATCCTTATGGCCAGACTTCAAGAAACGATGGCCCTGGACCATCGCGCCCTCCTTACAGCACCACCCGAACGACATCAAGCAGCTCCACAGATCACTACAACTCATACCCCGCACCCTCAGGAGGCGCTTACCCTCCGGGGCGGGCATACTCTGGCTCCTCGAGCTCGTCAGGCGATACCCTACGGCAGTCATCCAACACGCCTATATACCGCAGCGCTAGTCTCCACGCAGGCACGACGCCTGCTTCCCTCTCGCGCGGTCTCCCTGCCGACCAATTCGGCGCAGCACCGCGCGATCAAAATCAATCTCGCCACCAAAAAAGAGCTCCGTCCTATGGCTCCGCACCCTCCCAGCGCCCGGCTTACGTTAATCCCAATCGACTGGAGGAAGAGTCGGATATCAGCTTCCCTGCTCCTGATGTCCCTCAAATAGTGCCCTCGCGTGGTAGGGAGTTTGGTTTCCCCAACCCCGAGGTCCCGCAGATTGTGTCTTCGCGCAGATCGGAGCCTGGTTTCCCCAATCCTGAGGTTCCGCAAATAGTACCCTCACGCGGATCGGAGCCCAACTTCCCCAGCCCCGAGGTCCCGCAGATCGTGCCCGCACGAGGAGCAAAGCGGAATTCCCAAATGGCGCCACCACGAGGATCAGAGCCTGGTTTTCCCAACCCCGAGGTCCCGCAAATAGTATCCTCACGCGGGTTGGAGCCCAATTTTCCCAGCCCCGAGGTCCCGCAGATCGTGCCCGCACGAGGAGCAAAGCGCAACTCCCAAATAGCGCCTCCGCGAGGATCAGAGCCCAACTTCCCAGCCCCCACGGTACCCCAAATCGTCCCCTCGCGGGAGTCAGATTTCAACTTCCCCACTCCTGAGGTCCCCCAAATCGTCCCCTCGCGGGAGGCAGACTTCAACTTCCCCACCCCCGAGGTCCCCCAAATTACACCCTCGCAGGAAGCGGGCCCCAATTTCCCCTCCCCCGAGGTTCCCAAAATCGTCTCTTCACGAAAACAAGGACCCAGTTTCCCCGCCGCCAATGTTCCCAAAATTGTCCCCTCACGGAATCGGGGATTTGGCTTCCCCGGCCCAAAGACCCCTGGTGCCGCCTCTCCCCGCGAACTAGGAGCTTCGTTCCCAACCCCCACTGTCCCCCAGATCGTTCCCTCGCGAGAACAAGAACAAGGTGGTTCGTTCCCCACTCCCGTTATCCCCCAGATCGTCTCCCCACGAGACCAGGGTACTTCGTTCCCGACACCCAAGGTTCCCCAAATTGTCTCCCCATGGGACCAAGGTGCTTCGTTCCCAACCCCAACCGTTCCCCAGATCGTCCCCCCACAAGGGGAAGGTACTTCATTCCCTACTCCTACGGTCCCCAACATTGTCACCCCTCGGGAACAAGGCTTTTCGTTCCCCACCCCCACAGTTCCCCAGATTGTGCCCTCGGAGGAGACGGGTGCCTCGTTCCCCGTTCCGGAGGTGCCGCAGATCGTCGATACTGAGCCTTCGTTCCCTGTCCCCGAAGTCCCCCAAATCGTTGCCGAGCCACCACAGCCCGCCGCAACCAAGGCTGGCGGAAAAGGGAAGAAGGGGAAAGGCCGTCGTTGATGGCGTAAACCCCGGGGAAAACAAAATCTGTTGAAATATAGTGTTCCTTTCTTTTTTATCTCTCTTTATCTGATTTCTGTATCTGTCAAAGGATCCATATCACGGATTGTGTACATATCGAAGGCTGTGGCTGGAGTGTCATTGTAGCCTTGTAGGCATTTTATCCTCTTCAATCTGATTTCCTGTTGTTCGATTCGCGATTTGTGACCAAGTGGTCCGCGAAAATCGTATACGGTACGCAACAATTAACGGTTGACACCCTTTCTTTCCCTTCAATAGTGGCAGGCATTGGTAGCTCTCGCAAGCCATGATGATTGAGAGATTCCTTGGAGATGACTCAGCGCTTCCCGGCAGCATTTCGATGCTCAACATTCCCCCAGTCCTCAGCGACAAAAGCATCTATAATGCCACGGAATGTTAAAATCGGCTAACTTATTACGCATATATGCCAGCCTCCATTTACGCTAAATCTCTGAAGCGAATTCACTAAAATTTTGTGCATGTTACAGATGAACGTTGGAATGCTCAGCGTTCAACGCTTCTACTTCAACACTCACCAGTGGCACCTCAACACATCCAAGTCCAAGCACAGCCAAATATACTTCAGCAACCAACTTGAAGTCCATGACGCTATGGAATTCTGGAATCTGCTAAATACCCATGACACGCATCCTAGCCCCCTTCCAACTCTAGATTTCTGAAACAAGTTCGCCGGCTAGTGTTTGCGATAACTGACCAGATCGCTCTCGAGGCTAGGATTCAAGGTCCTGTCAAGCTGATCCATGTCATCGTGTGTGGTTGTACTTGGTATGCCGTACCTGATCAAGCCACCGCAGGCCATCGCCCTGTGATCGCCTTATCGTGACTTGGTTACCTATCACACATTGTGTTGCTTTGGCGTTTCCATTACGCTTATGACCAAGTTTGGTCAACACTGAAGAGGCCATGATACGGTTGGCTTGACCACGCAACGTTCCTCATAGAACGTCCGCGCCACGGACATGAGGACTTCCATGTACCCGTTCGGATCGTTCCTGTGACTTGGAGAATGAAACCTGCCACTCCCCCAATCCCTGCCAGGCTGAGTGTCCGCAACCCTATGCGCGATCTCGAGTCATCGGCTCGCTCCAAGGAGGATGTGATCAGACGCTGCGTGGCTGCTTATCTCGGAAATCATTTTGTAAGCAAGCATGTAAATGAAGTCTTGTTCATCAGGCACTCAAGTTCCCTAACCATATCTCAACGTAGCAGTCCACGAGGAATAACTCGGGGATGACTGGGCTAAGTGAGTGTCTTGTTAGATTGATACTCAAGCTAATTATGCATCGCCTTGTAAATTTGAGTATCGGGTTGGATCGATAGCCTGATACACAATCAGAAAATGGCAATGACAGGTGATGGTACCTTCTTACCTGAAGACCCTGTACAAGGAGCCATACGGCCTACGAGCCGTGTAAATGGCCCCATGCACCCTCTACGTGCAATCCTCATTCACTGGGCACCAAGTGAGGATTTAGTCTGTGGCTTTGCTATATCCCATCATGAGCACCGAGCTCCTTCTCGTCCTCGACGACAAATCCAACCTCATCAAATATGGGGGTGGTACATGGAATGTTCATTCCGACGTTCGTTGGTCGGGCGGCACGTGTATGTGGCCCCAATTCGCAGCGGCCGCGGAAAGTGTTTTTGGCTCTTTGGAGTTGTCGTTTCAAGGTCTGCTTCCAGCTCTTGCGTTATGCGTCCGTAATATTTCTCGTCGAATTTGACAGGGACATCGATTGCGTTTGTTGGCAACACCCCGCCTGCGGAGCGGTCTCAGAACGTTACCGTCACGATTGACGGTGGAACTCCTTACAACACGTCATATAATGATCCACAGCCTCAAAGGTACCTACAGTGGTATCAGTCTCCAGTTTTACCCGACGGGACACACAACTTGACGCTGGACGGCATTGGGGGAACATCCGTTGATTTTGCTGTCATATCTGCAGGACCAGGGACATCTCTTGACTCTAATCAGAAGGTGATTGTTGACGATAATAGTCCAGAAATCCAATACAGTGGGAGCTGGACACGGAACGGAAGCCCATTTGTGTCCAGCGAGAGGATGAATGGCTTTCCATTCCATAATGGAACTCACCAAAGTGTAAAAGCTGGCGATATGGCTACCTTCCAATTCGCAGGTGGATCCGTTCCCTCATGCCCGACCACCGGAATCTAACCCCAAATTCTAGGTACCAAAGTTGCTGCATTCGGCATCTTTTCGTGGGCAAATACTGGCAGTCTTGCAGTGACATATACGCTGGATGGTTCTCCAACCGTGAACACGCATTCCGTCACACCTACCACTCCGGAATTCATCAGTGGCCTCCGCGACCATCAGAATTACCTGCTGTTTTCGAATGATAGTCTCCCGGCGGGCAATCATGCCCTCACAATCAACATCACTCAAGTCAATGGTCTCATCTTCGCAATGGACTATATCACCTACACACCATCATTTACTTCCCTTGACTTGAAACCGAATTTAACGCAGCCATTGCCATCCCCCTCCTTAAAACCTCCAAGCACGGATAAAAAAGTTCCTCTTGGAGCAATTATTGGTGCGATCGTTGGCGCCCTAGTCCTCCTTTGTACTATTCTTGTACTATTCATCGTCTCTCGGCGTCGGCGAAGGGAAAACTCTCCGCCCAAAGTGGTGTCGCCGGATAGCCCATATCGCGAATTTGGTTCGCTGCCTAATTCCTCCTCATGCACGATTCTCACATCTTTCCAATAGCAGTTGAGCCCTTCATGCTGGAACAGGTTCAAAACACCGGGGGATCAAGTCTCCCAGCGCAAGGGACCAGCGTTCTCACCCTAGAGCCTCACGGATCGACCCCCTCTCTAGTGTCGAATCAACAGCAGAAATATCGACTCGAGTGGGTTGACGCAGCGGCGTCTTCCGCGGGTCTTTCTACCTCATTGACCCCTCGTCAGCTCGAGATCCAACGTCGGATGCAAGAGCTCGAATCTCTGATTGCTATGCAAGGGTCTTCCCGGGACGACGATACAGATAGACAGATTACACAGCTGCGTGCCAGAGTTGATGAACTGTTGCAGGAAAATGCGCGACTTGGGGGTGTCCCCCGCCTGCGTACGCACAAGCAATATAGCGGTATGTGGGAGATGTAATATATTTATTACGATTGTTACGCTGGGATAAGTGGTCATGATTCCCTGGAATTGGATGGACTTTGTTGTAATGGTTGTATGAGCCTTTGGGATTTGAATATGTACCTCTTTAGAGAACGAATTGAATCTTTTGTTTTTAGCCTAACCACCGTCCACGCGGTCCGACAAGATGTCTCTGGAGGGCTTGTCGGACACACGAGAAATATAATTTGGATGCGGTGCTGAGGCCGTATGACGCAACTGGACGTCATGTACGATACTATTGCTGTGGGGGTGCCGAGGCTTATAAGGATTTGAAACGTGGAATTTCGTGACGAGTACATAGGTTTGCAGGCAAAAAAGTACAACGCAAGAACAGCTTTGTTGGGTGTGGCTACAGGGGGTGGTGCGGGATTCAGAGGATCTGCAAAACTTGCAAAATCTTTTGCTTGTCCAAGGTACCGGAGGTGGCGACTTTCTGCATATACTTCATCCACTCGGCTTCGTCGGACTGCGTAGAGACATGTCCCCTTGCATTCTTATGGTGACTTTGAGATTCGTCGTCGGCTTCGATCAAGATTCCATCAACCACTCTGACCCTATTTTCGCCCCCAAATATTTTGACCACCGACTGCGCGAGGTATTTAGTTAATGCTTGTTAAACGGCGCTGGTGGTAATGTACGAACATTGTCGATGGAGATATCCTCGTCAGCCTGCGCAATCGCACTAGCCCGAGATGGGTCTTCATTTTCCCAGGAGTTGCGCTGGAATCAAGATCCCTCAAGAGCGAGTAAGAAGATTCAGTTTTGTGTCAGTATCGCACTCTTACCCTATCAGCAGCACGTTGGTCGTCGGGATGGATTTCTCCTGCGTCAGAAACCATGAGAAGATATGACATCATCATCCCGTCTTGGGTCTGCGAGCTGATCAGAAGGGGAGCAGCGAGCCAACAAAATAACAGACCCTGATTGCATTGCACATTCTTTCGAAGTTCTAAGCCAATGTAAGCAATGGAAAACAAATTTGCGTGCGCTTCCTACCTTGGAAATGATCCGTCGAACAAATAGGTCATTGATGGGACCCCGGAGAGCCGTGCGTTGCTGTGCCTCTGCGTAAAGCTGCGCAATATATATATAAATAAATTCGCAGCCTAGATTGAAGCACGCACCGCGAATGCCAAGATAAATACGTCGGCGATAACGCCAACAACGGCGACGATCTTGAGGACTTTGCTCGCCCTCGCAGTATATTTGGCTAACCTGTTACTGTCCTCCAAAATACCTGGTTGCTTATAAGAATACTGAAGGGTGGAGTTCAAAAAGTTATGCATTACCGACGGCTAGCGAAGCACTGTTGGCGGCGAGCTGGAAAGCGGCCCTTCCAGCCTCGTAACCTCTTGTGACGATATAATAAAAGCCCCTGACGGTGAGGCAAGAACTCAGATGACAAAAGGTATTTGATCAGTGTTGGCTTAAGCAGAGCTGATGCTAAAGTACGGACGTTTTCAATTCCGATATTCTCATCAGCCTGTCTGATGGCACTGGCTCAGTCTGGGCCTTCGTTTGTCCAAGGGCTACAGGCTGCGCAGCTCGATAAGATGACTCTGGAGGGCTTGTCAGATACAAGAGAAATGTGGTTAGGGTGCGGCGCTGAAGCCCAAATGTCGGTCCATTTTCGATCAAGAACCTAACTGAGACGGGCAGAATCACAGGGTCTTTTTTTTTCTTGGTCAGGTGATATTTATATACCGCTCCCGAGAAGGAGTGAACGGTCGCTACTGGGGTGAAGTTCGTGGATCAACGCAGTTGATTCAACTCATTTTTGACTCCTGGATAAATTTCACTATATACCCATGTTGACGGTGATGGGTTGCTGTTCCGTGATCGCTTTATCGCGTGCCTGGCTGGCACCTATTTGTTCATCGTGCTGCTCAGCGCTTGGGCGCTGTGATTACGCTTTTGGTCCCCCGGGGAGGCCATAATATGGTGGCAGCTTCCCTCATGAAGCAACCGCGCCAACGATACAAGGATCCTCTCGAGTCGTTTTTGTGACCCGAAACCAATTGAACGTTTCCCCTAACTCTTGCTAGGTTGACTAGCAGCCTGGATTTTTGCGATTGGGCCACCAGTTTTCTTTGAGAAAAATGTACTAGCCCTGTGAGTGTACACCCTTTCCAATTCGAGGGCTCAGCCGGCGATTCTAGCCGCCATACTAAATCTCGCAGGCTACCGCGGGGAAAGGTGAGGCTTCGAGGATTAATAACAAGCCTTCGCCCCGAGTCGGCCCCCGACTGGACCCCAAAGAATACTTCTGTCTTATCTGGCTTCTTTGCCATCGGGGGCCCATTTCGCTGAGAAGCTCAGCTTGATAAACATTCCCGATACTGGATTACCCCTACGTCCTGGTGGGATGGCTACCTAATTGGTCAACCCAGTCGTAGCTCTGAAGTATAAACATCTGAGCGAGCTACGGTCGCCCCTAGGACAAATTGACCCCACATCGCTTCGGTTGGCATGGGAAACGGGCAGTCACTCTTCTACCCAGACAATGGGAATCGTTATAATCGCGCCCAGCAGCTCGGGAATGACTGCGAAAATTACAAGCACCAATTCGAGTCCAACAAGGCCGACCTTGAGCGTATCCTTGGTCCCTACCAGGCCAAAATTAACAGGGTCATGAAAGCGTTCGGCTGCAATGACCTTGACGATCTCAGTCGTTTAGTCGAGAAGACTGGGACAGGTGAAGCCCTCGCCCAATGGAACCGCGTTAAAAATGTGTATAACAAGACGGAAATGTGAGTGACAGAGTCCTGATCTATTTAACGATCATAATCTTGGTCCCGCCTCCCAGGGTTGACCAGGTTATCTATGGTGCAATGGGAGTGTATGTAACATAATTCATCTATGGCAACCTGAATGTATAGGTATATTGCCCTGTTGTCTCTATAGGGTTGCGGTTGGCGGTCTTACGATCAGTGCAATTGGCTACTTGACTGGAGGCATTGGATTCTCTGCTGGTAAGACGGCTCTTTGTATTGGCTGTGCGGGATGAAAGATGTGATTAGGCATCGCCGTCACGGGGAATATTCTCCTCGTGCTTGGGGTGATCGGACTCATTTTCGACGCTATCGCGGGGGCGATCAATCGCGCCAAACTTCGTGAGGCGATCAATTCGGTATGGGCCATATTCACACCCTCCCCCTCAGTTAACTCCATTCCCGTCCTAGCTCTTCGAGTCTCGCCTCAAAATCAAACGCATCGTCAATCACCTTGATAACTTGCATTTATGGATGCCGATGATTACCAAGTCTACCAAGTATTTGAAGATGCAGGATACACAGAAGAGGGAATCATCAAGAAGCTCAAGGACAAAAAATTTGACAAGCCATTCTCGAAGATATGAAGGAAGAGAATTACTACAATATTGCCAAGTCCCTCCGCGATCTCGACGAAAGTCGGCGGTCCTGGGTTAACGAGGACCCCGACTGGCGAGCCTTAGCCCGCACGTTGCAAAACCTCGATACTGTCGCTTCCGGCCTCGCGGCACGGTCTGCGGTGCCCTCACAAGCAAGAAATTTGCTACCCCAAGCACAAAACGACATTAATAAAACTGGTATCAATTTCAGTCTATCTGCTTACTTGCTCGATATATATAGCCCTCATCCCACCAATGATCCACCTCCGGTGATTTCTACCCTCACTCAGGTGCTCGCCGAAATTCTTATATGATGTATAGCCTATGATGCTGTGGTATGCGTCAACATGAAACCTGCGCAAGGTGGCGCTGGGTCCGTATCCCCCATCTTTTTAAGCCCGCTCAGGCTCCAGTTGGACGATCTCTTGGATGATAAATCGGCCTTGGTTACGATAAGGCAAGGTCTTCATTTCCCCACACTTGGCCTGATTCTGACCACCAAACTCAGGTCATTTGACGAAAAATATATATTGGGCATCGACGGGTCCAGTGTTTGCTGACGGAAACGCCTCTACAACCGGTACGTGTTCAGTTCGTCCGTTGGTGGACAGTCCGCTGAGGGACGAACGATCAGGCATGGGCGATAACATTCGCCAGCACCAATGTCGACAAATACAAGACCCTTTGGCCAACCCCGGAAACTACGACCGAAGTCTTCCTGGTGTTGCCGCCCAGTAACCAATACCTTATCGCAGACGGGTCGCTCACAGAAAATGAATCGCTTGCCACGAAATTCGTTCTTTCCTATTTTGACTCTCAGCTCATCTCCTCCCCGTCTTTCCCAGCCTGAACGCTGAGGCTGAACCTAATAAGTGTATGATTGCTGGTTCCGTGAAATTAGTACGTGATCGTCTCTGCCAATGTCGTTTGTTGTCGTAGGCTCTCTCTCAGTTTTTTCAATGCGATCAAGTTATCGATTACCCTTATACAAACTATGCAAGAAATCCTCGTGTGCAAAGACTCTTTGCGCAATTTGGCCCTAGAGGCTTGCTTGTCTAGTAATTTTGTAAGAGCAAAAAGCGGCCCAGCACCAGAATAGCCACCTGGAGAGGAGAGGGGTCACGCCGCTGCTAGGCTTGAAGCTTGAAGTTCGGTTACCTGGGTCTGAGTGTTTGGGTGAGTTTCCCAAGCTCAAGTTCAACGTTCATAAATGAATGTACAAAGACACGACTACATACAGACAGTATATACTAATATAGACACGTCTAGGCTCGTCCCCATCCGGCTTCGCAATGACATAATGTGCTCCTGTGATAAACACGGTTGGTGAGCACAGTGACAAAGTCTTGCGAAGCCAAGCTCGCCCGTCTTTTTTGTCTTGTCAAAGTTGTCATGTGGTTGATAACACTCAAGCGCTCACGGGTGACAGTCCAGAGCTTGTGAGCCGACTGGGGACGAGTCTAAGACACGTCGCGTAGGCATTGCGCAATCCAGACCACCACAGTGTGCTTCCGCTATTCAGCGTGTCTTGACAGATCAGCCGTCTCCAACGGTTCTACAGGTTGAGCTATATGAACCTTGTAGACTCGTCCAGCTACCATGACTATGTAGGGCTATGCAGACCTCGTAGATCAGATGTTGGTTTTTCCTGATGAAAGAGGCAGGCCAAACTGGTCGTTTCAAACACCGAGAGTAAGTAATATTCGCATGATTTGGCAAAGAACATTATTATAGACTCATTTAATCAAGGTCATGCAGGATCCTTTCCTTGTTCAGGGTACCGGAAACAGCAATCTTTTGCATGTCCGCAACCCATCCAGTAGGATTCCCATCCAAAATCTTCAGCTCGTCTGGAGTATAGGGTGTCCCCGCATCCGTGTTTTGGGCCTCGATGTAAATTTTGTCAACGACCCTGGCTACATTTTCATGGTCGAACATCCTGACCAACGACTGCATGAATTTGGTCAGTACTTTCTCAGGGCAGGGTAAATGCACAGACATATTGGCCGGATGTGTCCTGGTCGGCCTGTTCGATTGCGCTTTCTCGGGATGGGTCCTCCTTTACCCACGAGTTGCGGCTAGAGTCGAGCTTGCTTAAGAGTTCATAGCAGGATTCGGCATTGATCTCCGACCAGTCCTCGGTGACGTATTTCACGAATCTAGTGGCAATCTATGGTGTGGTCAGGGATTAATCCCACGTAGCCTCGGGGTAATATCCTTACTTTGTCTGCGGCGGCTTGGTCTTCAGGTAAAATCACTTTATCCGTAACGAAGAGGAGGTACGACAACATCAGCCCATCTTGTGTCTGTTGGATGATGATCGGTAAGTGGAAAAGCACGACAAGCGGAGATAATAAACCTTGATTGCGTTGCACATCCGTTCGTAGAACTAAGGTTGTCTCAGCGGGGCCAAGCGCAGGGAAGCATGGATCTCTCGCCTTGGAAATAATCCGCCGGACGAATAGGTCATTGATAGCACCTCGGAGAGCTTCTCGTTGCTTCCCCTCTTCGTAAAGCTGTTCAGCAACACCCGGTCAGATATTGCCATACTAACAGCGGAGAACACACCGAGAACGCCAGGATGAATGCATCAGCAATAACACCGACGACAGAAACGATCTTGAGCACTTTGCTCGCACTCGAAGCATATTTAGCAAGCTTGCTGCTATCCTCCAGAAAATCTAGTTACATATGAGAAGGCTAGGGTGAGATTAAAATGGATCCTGGAATACCAATAGCTAGCGAGGCGCTTCTCGCAGCGGCCTGGAAAGCAGCCTTTCCGGCTTCAAAGCCCTTCGTGATGAGCGTGATAAAGGCCCCTATGGTGAAGAATATGGGAATTCAGGAAGCATAATCACGGGTATGTGGGTACTCTTACTCGCATATGATCTGAAGGTCTCGGCGACATGCCCTAGGGTGTACGAATATTAAGCCACCAAGTGAAAAGAGGCGGAATTACTCCCCACCACAAGCCAGAAACTTGGTGATATCAACCGCTGGGAGGGCAGAATTAGTTGACTGGAGTGCGTTACTATAGTTCGGCGCACCTTTCGCCGTAACACCACCTAGAAAAGTATCAGCTATTGGATGGACTACGGGTAGGGGGGACTCACTAAAAAAGGCGATGGCGGATAGGGCCGCTAGTGGCAGGAAGTCAGCTATATTATAGACGGCTAACCTATGACTTGCTTAAAGTATTATCAGCGCTTTCGCTGATTCTTTTTGATCTTTCAATAAGCTGGAGAGCATGATGAAAATATACGCTTTCGCACTGGCTTGACGAACCTCGTCATATGCTTTCTTTTCTTCCGGCGTGAGGGTCGCGTCAAGTTTCGCCTTGAGATCGTCAAAGGTTTTCATCCCATGGTTTTCGAGGATTTCGTTGATGAACGGGACCATGCGCTCATCCGCTTTTTCCATATCGGCCTTAGCTTCAACAACAGCCTGTTGCATAACAGTGATGTCATTGGACAACTGTTGGGCGCGATCGCGACGGTTGGTATTGTCTGGGTACCAAACTACCCATCCCAATATCAGCCGGGGGTAGCACAGATTCAATGTTGAAACGTACAACTCATATTGGATAAGTGGTTGAATGGAGTGGTTGGGTTGGATAGGCCGGTCGGGGGCTAGTGCTAATTTCGTCGGTGAGGTGCTTTATACAGTACCAAGGTGGCTATTCCCCTTGTGTCTATCTTATTCTTCTCGCGTGTAGGCTTCGTCGGACAAGAAGCAATAGAGTTAACGATCATTCGTGGAACAGAACACCTTAGTTAGGAGTTTAGAAACGCTCATGCGAACGCTAACAGAGATGCCATCGTATACGTAACGCAACACAGGAGTAGGGATGCGAATACACACCCCTGTGTTATACTTAAATCAGCGAATTTGGAACCCGAGGTCGTAATTGAATCACACCCACCTACTCATATCCGATATCTCAACCTATAATCGCCTTGTGGAGTCAGCCTGTATAGATTAAGGCCGTCTGGAGGAGAAGGTGGAGTGTCTATTTTAGTCAGCTGCATAATATAGATGATTCTATCTTTCTTCCAGAACTCAGATAACTCCAACATCATCGATCGCCCCTAGAACTTGAGCAAACCTGAGCACCCAGTGAAGAATGAAGCACCTCAAGTGATCTACTACGGCCTCGGGATAGGGGAATATTGTATGGCGGAGGAGATCTAATTAATCCCGGGACCAGAAAATAGGCTCTATATCGAACAATTGCCCCCAACGGTTTAGAAGGCTGGGGTTGGAGCCTGAAGCTGAAGCTGAAGTTTTATCGACACTGTGGGGATCCCAAGCGCAGCAAACAGCTTTGGTACCAAATGCCGACAAACATCTGCCACCGAGCTTAGGGAGAACGTGGTCGGCCGTCGCGTGATTGCTTATCCGGAGAATGCAACATGTAAATGAAGTCGGCGTTAAGCAGGCATGCAGGTTCACTCAGGTTCGCTACTACCCATCGTTCTCCTAGCTTTTCACAATCATTTCAGCATTGCGGTTCGTAGGAGACAGCTTCAAGGAGGATGGCCGAGTTCGAGTGGGTGGTTTCAAGTCGAATTGATACTCAGGCTGATTGTGCACTGCCTTGGAGTTGTGGGCGTACGGTGGCGCTGTGTTGGATCGATGGGGTGTTTGACGCGCAATTAGGGCAATGACAGGTGATGGTACCTTTTCCTACCTTGAGACCCTGCATGAGGACTCGTACAGCTTGCAAGTCGTGCAAGCAGTTTTCATGCAATCCCCACTACGCCAGAGGCTTTGAGCCCGTTCGGATTCGCCCATCCCGTCATGAGCACCGAACTCCTTCTCATCCTCGACGACAAGTCGAGTCTCATCGAATACGGAGGCGGCAAGTGGAGCGTTCATGCTGACGCCCGTTGGTCGGGCGGCACGTCTACGTGGCCTCAGTTTGCGATCGACACACAAGGCACTTTTGGCTCTTTGGGATTGGCATTCCAAGGTGCGTTTTTCTGACCCCCGCAGTGTGTGAAGTTCATAGGATTTCTTACCCGGCTGACAGGCACATCGATCGCGTTCATTGGCAACACCCCGCCTGCGCAACAGCCTCAGAACATCACAGTCACGATTGATGGTGGGACCCCCTACAACACGTCATACAACGATCCACATCCCCAAAATTACCTCCAGTGGTATCAGTCCCCGATTTTAGCCGACGGGGCACACAAGTTGATACTTGATGGTATTGCGGGAACATCCGTTGATTTTGCCGTCATATCTGCAGGGCCGAAGACACCTCTGGACTCTAATCAAAAGGTGATCGTTGACGATGATAGCCCAGAGATCCAGTACAGTGGGAAATGGACACGGAACGGGGACCCATTCGTGTGCAGCGAGAATCCTAATGGTTTTCCATTCCACAACGGCACCCACCAAAGTACGCTTGCCGGCGATGTGGCTTCTTTTCGGTTCGCAGGTGAGTTCACCTATATTCCTCGACTGGAGAATCCAACCATAAAGTCCTAGGTACTACGGTTGCCGTGTTCGGCATTTTCTCATGGATGAAGATCGGGAGTCTCGCAGCGACATATACGCTGGATGGCTCTCCAATCGTGAACACATATTCTGTCGCGCCCACAACCCCGGAGTTTATCAACGGCCTTCGCCAGCATCAGAATTACTTGCTGTTTTCGAATGACAGCCTTCCGGCGGGCAATCACTCTCTCGTAATCAACGTCACTCAAGCCAATGGTCTTGTCTTCGCGATGGATTATATCACCTACACACCATCGTTTACTTCCCTTGGTTCGAAACCAAACTTGACGCAGTCATCCCCCTCCTCGGAATCTTCAAGCGCAGACGAAGGACCTCCTCCCACTGGTGCGATTATCGGTGTAATTATCGGCACCCTGGTCCTCTTATGTACTATTTTCGCACTATTCATCATCTCTCGGCGCCGGAGGCGAAAGGAAAAATTGCTGCCAGAGACAGTTAGCCCATATAACGTTTTCGGTTCGTCGTCCAGCTCCTCTCCGAGCATAATTCTTATGTTAAGGCATTAAGGACACGATTCCGTAACCGAACCCCTCATGTCGGAACAAAATCAAAAATCAAACCTCGCAGGGCAGGGGACCAATGTCCTCACCCTGGAGCCCCGCGGGTCAGCCACTTCTCAACAGAAGCACCGACTCGAGTGGGTCGACGCAGCAGCTTCTTCGGCGACCCTTCCTGCCGCGCTGACCCCCCGCCAGCTCGAGATCCAGCGGCGGATGCAGGAACTCGAATCTCTCATCGCTATGCAGGGGACCGCCCGGAGCGACGATACGGACAGGCAGATCGCGCAGCTGCGGACTCGCGTCAACGAATTGCTGCAGGAGAATGAGCGGCTCGGGGGTGTCCCCCCCCTGCGTATGCCCATGCGTTATAGCGGTATGTGGGGGGCGTGATGTGTTTATTATGATTGTCATGTTGTCAGGATGAGGAGTTATGATTTCCTTGGTGTTATAGTTTACATGGACTTTTTTGTAATGGTTGGCGCGTGTATAGTATGGACTTTTTGGAAGTTGAATATTGCAAGAATGAAATGGTACTGTGATTTATCATACAGGAACAATTATTTGACGGTATACTGCCCCGCAACGGGGAAACCGAACCTCCGAGATATTGTGAGCGGGCGCCGGGATCTCCCAGTCCCCAATCACCTCTCTCACATCAACCACAAGGTTGGGGATGTTCGGTATTTACCGTATCCCCACGGGTCCTGTGGGCCTGTTGTGGTTCTGGGGTTGCCCATCGGGACTCACTCCTAACGGGCATTACAAGGGCAACATGGTCCTTCCAAATGTCTGCACAATATACCATTCATTTCAATACAATTGTAGAATCAAGAATCTCCCGAACGCTTGTGATTGACCATACAATCAAAACATTCTCATGATCGCCTGCTTATCCAAGGCACCAGATACAGCGATCTTCTGCATACGCCCGATCCAGTCATCCGACTGTGACAAGGCGGCTTTCGCTTCTCCCTTGGCAGCAGTCTGCGCTTGGACGATGATACGGCCATCAATCGCCTTAGCTACGCCTTCCAGCTTGAGCTTTGTGATCAGCGACTGTCCGGTACTGCTATTTTAGCCACATTTTTCCGAGGATAAACAATACGCACATCAGCGGGAGAGGTGTCTTGGTCGGCCTGCTTGAGCGCGTTTTCCCGGGATGGGTCTTCGTTCCGCCAGGAATTACGGGTGGAGTCGAGAGCGCTGAGAATATCGTAACTGGAAGCGGTATCGATGTCATCCCAGTCCTCGGTCACGAAATTCAACATCTTGTTCGCGATCTATCAGCGTATAAGTATTTCTGCCAGATCTGAAACTGCGACGTGGTAGTCATGTGGATCTACCTTATTAGCAGCGATCTGATCATCGGCTGTAATTTCCTTGCCAGACACGAAGAGCAAGTAAGATATCATCAGCCCATTGTGTGTCTGAATGGCTATATGTGAAATGCATGGGGTAGCACGCTGAACACGAAACGAACCTTGATCGAGTCACACATCCGCTCATAGAACTGCGAAGATAGGTTAATGGAAAATGGAACGTCCAAGTGTCTTTCCCACCTTGGATATAATCCTCCGAATGAATAAGTCGTTAATCGCAGCTCTTAGGTAATCCCGCTGCTGGGCTTCCTGGTAAATCTATCCAGTTGTTGAATATGGCAGGGCAGTATCTGAGCGTATTAAATTAATTCTCACCGCAAGCGCGAGAATGAAGGCATCAGCAATGATGCCAAGAGCCGCGATGGCCTTCAGGACTTTGCTTGCTCTAGCCGCATAAATGCCCAATTTGCTGCTATTTTGGACGAAGTCTGAAACGAGTATAATAGGGTATTCTCTTCGGCGCAATAAACGACATACCAATCGCCACTGAGACGCTCTCGGAGGCGGCTGCAAATGCCGCCTTTCCAGCCTCCAAGCCTTTCGTGACAAGTGTAATGAAAGCCTCTTTTTATAATGAAAAGAGTTGGTATTCCTCTAAACTTCATTCCATGTGGCCACTCACTCCCGAAGGATCGGAATGTTGAAATGATGTGTCCTGGAGGCATACGGTTGTTAGGAGACGCGGTAATTGGTAATTATCCATACCACACGCAAGGAAACTAGTGATATCAATAGCTAAATGCGGTTTGTCGGTTTCTTGTGTTCAATGTGAGTTGCTAACTATACCTTTAGCTGCAATTCCACCTAGTGAAGCACAGTCAAAAACTGGAGAGTGAACATTCACAGTCCCTTACTGTAGAATGTGATGGCAGAAAAGACCGCTATCATCACAGGTATGGTCAGGATAAAATTCAAATATGCTAGACGGCAATGGTACGTACTGACAGCATTGTCAAGACCATCGGCTGATTTTTGCGATTGTTGAATGAGCTGAAAGAGGGATCAGCGAGCGTGCTTCTGCGCAGCAAATTTACGGACCTCATCATAAGCCATTTTTTGCTCAAGAGGCAAGCTCGCGTCAAGTTTCGCCTTCAGGTCGTTAAACGTTTCATCCCATTGTTCCGAAACATTTCCTGTATGTATGGATCCATGCGCACAAGTGCCTTGTCCATCTCGACCTTGGCTTCAGCCACCGCCTGTTGCATGACGGTGATGTCATTCGACAGCTGTTGCGCACGGTCGCGACGATTGATGTTGTCCGGGTACCAGACTACCAGCCGAATGAGCTCGGTCTCAGTGTGGAGATACGAAGGTACGTACAGCTCATGTTTCTGTACTATGGCGAGTTTTTGTTGTGAGGGGGTGGCGAACTTGGTGTGGTGGTTTATACTTGAGACTTTATGCACCATCTGTGGGATGATTCGTCTATATCAAGTCAGAGATGCAGGGCTTGGGGAGGCCTGTGACTGTTTCTTCTAAGAGGTCTCAAGCAGTTCGGGACGAACAAGGCCCTTCTGACGAAGATAGCATGTTCGTACACATCCGCAGGATCGTAGAATCGTCTGAAGGGATGGTCACGAGCCGAGGATCAGGGACAGGTGCGGCAGGTGCGGGGTGTGCGAGGGTGGGAGTGACTAAAATTACTAGAATGCCCGCGCCCGATTTGTAGTTGGCATCGCCAATCAGATGGAACATATAACGTAGGGAGAAGATTTGGTCCAAGCCGGGAAATTAGGAAGGTCCCCAATTTACATCTCAGCGCAGGTTGATGGAATTTCTGAGTGACTGGGTGCCGAGATTTTTACGTCCACGCAATATAGCGATATGTGGGGATGTGATGTATTTATTCGTCGCATGACATGTCAGGGAGGAAGTTATGATTTCCTCGATATTTGGGCGGACTCTGTTATATAGTGTATGAGCGTTTTGAATTGTATACTTCCGAATAGGTGAATTTTGCTTTTAGATCGGCCACCACATGGCTCAATATCTCTGGGTTGGAATTAGGTGGATCGCGTAATTTGAGTGGTTCGGAGAAAAATATTTTAGAGTGCTTCTGGATGTATGAGGATATTATGTTCATATAACGAGTCCAAATTTTTCGAAAGAGACGGAATCTTTGCTTTCCAATCATGGTATATTTAGAAATTGACTCTGAATGTGTTGAACATAAACCAGTTTAACAGTGGCTTGTGGGTTCCAATGATACTAGAACACGAGGCAAGTGAAAAGATGACGACGCGATATAATCAGAGCCACCAGCGCGCCGAAAAAAACTGGGGTCGGATACGATTTGGGAATCATTCCCAAATCCATTTGGGCCAGCTGTTATTTATGGTGCAGACGCGAGTGCGAGTCTGCGACCATGATGAAAGATTAAGGATAAAATAAAAAACTTACTCACCTGGCAAGACCTTTCATCGCTCTCAGACATCAACTGCTATCATCGTTCGCCATTTCCGCACAGCCTCGGGTCGTTTTCCGTCGTCAGGCGGAGAAAGTGGGTCATTAGAACATTCGATTATCTTCCTTGGGTACTTGATACACATTTTTTAAGGGGGGCCCGGGGAGCCACACATGTAAAAAGTACTGTCATCATTCAAATCTCGGGTGTGGGAACGCTGACATAATTATAATGTACCATATTAGGAAGGAGGGGGAGGGTCCTCCCAAGAACCATTAAAGAAGGAAATCGGATTTTTAACTTCTAGTTCTCCCTTGCAGAATGGGACCAATTCGTGTGCGGCGGAACCCGAATGGCTTATCATTTCATAATAGAACTTATCAACGTGCACCGGACTGGCTGGCGAGATGCTTACCTTTCGATTATGGTATTTGGCTGGTATTTGGGCGGACTTTTGTTGGTATGTGTATGAGCTTTTTGACTTGAATATATAGACTCCTCCGAAAATGAAATGAGCACTAGAATTCGTACAGGAACAACCGCTTGATAGTCTAATGACGATATGCCGCTCCGCAATGGGGAAGCTGAACCCCCAACACCATCGGAGATATTGCAAACAGGTCTGCTGGCCTGTTAACCACCTTCGTTCTCGCATCAACTATGAGGTGGGGTAGGGATCAGCACGGGTAGCTATGCCGTGCGGGTAATGCTTGCGGGTATGCGCGGGTACGGGTACGGATACAGATCCCTGTACCCTTGTCGAACCTTTTGTACCCGCGGGTTACCCGTGTCCATCACTAGGTGGGGGGAGGCTCGATGACTCGCGGCCTGGTGCGATTCGTGGGCAATTCGCCCTCGACAGGAATTATGGGTCCATTATCATCCGCTCCAAACATGCATGCGATTTGCCACAACAGCCCAGGGTCTATTTCCAATATAATTGTAGATAGGAACGCGCTCACGACCATATAGTCAAAACATTTTGTGATCCTCCAATCACCTCTGTTATCACATCAGTTTACTTCCAATGTGGTTGTAGATTCGGAATCTCCTAAACGCTCGTGATTTACTATACCATTAAAACATTTTCATGATCGCCCGCTTATCCAAGGGACCGGATACAGCGATCTTCTGCATATGCCCGATCCAGCCACCTTGCCGTGGCAAGGCGGCTCCCCGAGCCATTTCCCCCCTCGCGTGCGCGCTGACGATGATACGGCCATGAATCACCCTGGCTATGTCCTCCAGCCGGAATTTCGTGATCAACGACTGTCCGGTAACATTATTTTAGCCACATTTTCGAGGGTAAGTGCTACGCACATTGTCAGGAGAGATGTCTTGATCAGCTTGCTGGAGCGCGCTTTCCCGGGATGGGTCTTCATCCCTCCAGGAGGTGCGTGCGGAGTCAAGAGCGCTGAGGAGATCGTAACTGGAAGCAGTATCGATATTCTCCCAGTCCTCCGTCACAAAATCTGACATCTTCTTTGCGATCTAGCAGCACATAAGCATTTCTGTCAGATCTGAAACTGTGGTGCGGTAGCGATGTATCTACCTTATCAGCAGCGCTCTGATCCTCGGCTGAAATCTCCGGCCCAGACACGAAGAGTAAATAAGATATCATTAACCCGTTATGTGTCTGAATGACTATATGTAAGATGCATAGCGTAGTGCGCTGAATATGGAATGGACCTTGATCGAGTCACACATCCGCTCATAAAACTGCAAAAATAAAAATGAGTTAGCGTTGATGAAACGTCCAGGTGCCTTGCCCACCTTGGATATGATCCTCCGAACGAACAAATCGTTAATTGCAGCTCTCAGATATTCTCGCTGCTGGGCTTCCTGATAAATCTATCCAATTGTTGAATACGGCGGGGCGGTACCTGGGCAGTTTAACCTAATTCTCACCGCGAGCGCAAGAATGAAGGCATCGGCGATGATACCAAGAGCTGCAACAGTCTTTAAGACTTTGCTTGCTCGGGAAGCATACATGCCCAATTTGCTGCTATTTTGGACGAAATCTAAAAAAGAGTAAGTAAAGTAAAGTATTTTTTTTGACGCAATGAGCGACATACCAATCGCCAGCGAGGCACTCTGAGAGGCGGCCGCAAACGCTGCCTTCCCAGCTTCCAGGCCTTCCGTGATGAGCGTAATGAAAGCCTCTTGTTATAATGAAAGGAGTCGGTATTTTTATTTCTCCAAACTTCCATGTGGCCACTTACTCCCGTAGGCTCGGAATGTCGAGATGACGTGCCCTGGGCGCATATGGTTGTTAGCAGGCATACGGAGTAGTGACCATGCATACCAGATATGAGGAAACTAGTGATATCAATAGCTAAGTGGGCGGTTAAATGTCGGTTTCTTGTGTCCAACGGGTTGCTAACTGTACCTTTAACTGCAATACCGCCTGGTGAAGCCCAGTTAGACGTTATCAGAAAGTAAATATTCACAGTCCCTTACTGTAGAATGTCATTGCAGAAAATACCGCTGTCGTCACAGGTACGGTTAGGGTAAGAGTCAAACCCGCTAGACGGCAGTGGTACATACTGAGAGCATTGTCGATGCCATCGGTTGTTTTTTTCGATCGCTGAACAAGCTGAAGGAGGGATTACTAAATGCCTTTCTGCGTGATGAATTTCGGAACCTCATCATAGGCCATTTTTTGCTCAGGAGTCAAGCTCGCGTCAAGTTTCGCCTTCAAGTCATCAAACGTCTTCATCCCGTTATTCCGAAACATTTCCTGTATGTATGGGTCCATGCGCTCGAGTGCCTTGTCCATCTCGACCTTGGCTTCAGCCACCGCCTGTTGCATGACGGTGATGTCATTCGACAGCTGTTGCGCACGGTCTCGACGATTAATATTGTCTGGGTACCAGACTACCAGCCGAGTGAACTCAGTCTCAGTGTGGAGATGCGAGGTCGGGACGTACAGCTCATGTTTCTGTACTCTGGGTAAGTTTTGGGCTGCGAGGGAATGACGAACTTGACATGGGGTTTATCCTTGAGACTTTATGCACCATCTGTGGGATGATATGTCTATATCAAGTCAGAGATGCAGGGCTGGAGACTAGCATGTGGTGTGCGAGAGTGGGAGCGACTTAAGGAAAACTAGAATATCGCGCCCGATTTGTAGTCGGCGACGCCAATCAGGCGGAATATGTGAAGCGGACTTGGCCTGGACCGGGGAGTTGAGAAGGTCCCCAATTTTACATCTCAGCCAAGGCCGATTGATTTCTCCGAACAGCCGGGTGCTGGGATTTTGTGCCTTGTTGCGTTTTTGCTCCTAGAGGAAGATCAGCATCGTGTGGTTTGACGTTTTCGAAGATTGAGACGAGATTTAAGGGTGAGAACTGGATTTAGGAATTTCATGATGAATACAAATATAGGCCTGTGAGCGAACTTGAGCTATACACCAGAATAGCTCTTATCGAAGGTGATAGGAAGAAATACAAAATTTAGAGGAGCGCCCGGATCTTCTGCTTGTCCGGGGTTCCAGCAACCGCGATTTCCTGCATATACTCAACCCACTTTTCCGTGTGTGATCTATCCGCCCTTGCTTTATCGCCCTCATCTTCAGGATCGTCATGGGTTTCGATGAAAACACCGCGAGCTACCCTGGTTACCTTTTCGCCCCCAAACATTTGGACCGCCGACTACAAAAGGGTATTTAGGTTAGTGTTTCTGAAACAGAGTTAATATGGGACACAAACATTGGGAACTCCGATGTCCTCGTCGGCCTGTTTGATGGCACTGGCGCGGTCCGGGTCTTCGTTTCTCCAGGAGTTGCGGAGGGAGTCAAGGTCACTCAAGAGCTTGTAACAAGCATCGGTAGTGATCCCCGCCCAGTCATCGGTGACAAACTTTACGAATCTGTTGGCGAGCTGACGAAATGTTATTCATTCCATTATAAGTTGGTGTCGCAGGCTTACTTTATCGGCAGCACGTTGGTCTAGGGGATCGACCTCTCCTGAGTCAGAAACCAGGACAAGGTATGAAAGCATTATTCCGTCTTGGGTCTATAAGATGGTGATGAGAAGGGAGTAATGAGTTGACGGGGTAGCAGACCTTGATTGCGATACACATCTGCTCGTAGAACTGGACCATATGAGGAATATAATAAACGTAAATTTGGACGTGTTCCTTGCCTTGGAAATGATCCGCCGAACAAACAGGTCGTTTATGGCGCCTCGGAGGGAATCGCGCTGCTTCCCCTCTGTGTGAAGCTTCTCGGCGCGTTTAGTGATAGCTCGTCCAAATTATCACCGGGTGGAATACATACCGCGAATGCCAAAATGAACGCGTCAGCGATAACACCAATGACGGCAATGATTTTGAGAATTCTGCTGGCTCTTGCGGCATACTTAGCCACTTTGCTGCCATCCTCCAATGCCCCTAACCACGTATGAGGAAGATGGTTAATAGCCAAAAAAAAGCGAATTACTGATAGCTAGCGCGGAACCCCTAGCAGCGGCTTGGAATGCAGCCTTCCCAGCCTCAAAACCCCTTGTGACGAGTGTGATGAAAGCCCCTGACAGTGAAAAAATGAGTCAAAAAGGTAAAGGAAGGATGGAATAACGCTTACTCCCATATGCGCTGAAGGTTGCGGCAACATGTCCTGCAGCCAGGAATTTGGCGATATCAATCGCTGAGAATGGAGTTAATTCGTTGAAGCGGACGGTCCATAAGAAACACACCTTTCGCTGTGACACCACCTAGAACAATGGGTCAGTACCCAACAGGCAACGACACGAGACAAAACTCACTCATGAAGAGTACGAGAGAGGTCCTCACTAATGATGAGAAAATGTTTATGGTAGTCTCATTGGAGGCTAACTTGTAGCTTACTTAGGGCATTATCTGTGCCGTCGCTAATTTGTTTGGCCCTCTCAACGAGCTAAGGGGTATCATGAGCACCTGCCACTGATCATCACGCCCACCATACCGTTTCATATGCCTGCTTTTGTTCCGGAGTCATAGCCGCCATGAGCTTCGCCTTGAGATCGTCGAACGTTTTCATCCCATGGTTTGCAAGAAGTTGGTTGATCAACGGAAGCATGCGTGCGTCTGCTTTTTTCATGTTGGCTTCGGCCTCGACGACGTTCTGCTGTATAACGGTAATGTCATTAGACAACTGTGTGGCGCGATCGCGACGGTTGCCATTATCTGGGTACCAGACTACCACCCTGACGTCAGCTATAGATGGTGGAGGCGCAACAGTTCGACGTACAGCTCATGTTAGACTAGGAACTGGGTGAGGTTTTCAAAGGTCGTATGAATTGATTGGTGGTAGGGGTTTGTTGGGTAGCAAGGAGTGTTTTTATACCATGCCTGGTGCAACCACTCCAGTACATTCAGTAATAATGTATTAACCCTTCCCTCTCCGCTATTCCATTCACGCCGAATGATCGAAGGGCAGCTCATAGGATTAATCGTAAAGATTCCGTAATTTTTTCCTGGGTGAATGGCTGCGGGCTAGGCACATTGGTGGCGCTGGGCTTGTTTAGAGCCCAAATACGCACCCTAGCAGATATTCCGATCAGGAGGTTGGCGAGCGCCGTTGTTGACAACTTTATCCCTGAATTTGGGTCTCGATTTCGCAATCCAGTTGGCAACCCTCGCGCCCAGGCCAAGGTCGATGTCCATCGCCAATGGTAAATCGGCGTAAACAACGCCATTTCCGCTTGATCCCAATATTTCTGCTGTCTGTGCACAGTGAATTTGCCTGCACGGAATATGGTCATGTGGACTGTTAATATCACGGTTGACGGCGAGAAGGATTAGATTACGCATCGCATCGCAGAACCCAGAGAAATGCCGAGAGAAATGTAGAGCGGCTGCTTGTCCATTAGCTCGATCATCCCAATGTGGCGGTCTTTCGACTGGAACATATCATGATTTATGGTACCTTGTGGCGTGGTATCTGCTTCATGGATTTTGATGGCATTGTATTCAGAATGCGAAGCTATCCCCCTCACGCACAACCACAAATAGCGCCGAATCTTTTGTTTACCCTTTGCCAAGTGAAACCAAGACAACCGGTATAAACAATTGCCGATGGCTGTGTTGAGGGAGAGTGAATGGATCCATCGATTCCCGGTGATGGACGTCAAGGGGTCGGCCTACTTAAGATTTGGGGTTAGAACAAGCAACTGCAGGCTAAAATGAACCAAGAGGGGTGGGCGCTCGGCGCAGATCTACCAGATCTGGGTCCAAATTACCCACATGACATGGCCCCAGTGTCTCTGCGCCACGGATTTTCCAATCAGCCAGTCTGTGGTTGTGGTGTGTGGTCAGAAGTGAATAAAAATTTTGAAGTTCAACCTGGTGGCGAAGAATGCACTTGTGTTTGTACATGTTTCTTTCAGGAACCGTAGGCACAGGCTTAATTCCTGACCCTGTGTCTTGGCACAACACAACATTTCAATCTTCCTGACTTATGGGCGCACGCATCCACCAATAAGGAATCCTGCAATATTCTGAAAACGATCAGTTAGGAACGTGGCACCGCTTGCTACCAGGGTTGAACTGCGTGGGGTCCTGATTGACCCACTGGCAGACTTGAACATATATAGCAGCTAATTTTAAACCTGGGGAAGTGGGGTGTCGATCCAATTGCGCTATTTTTACCACCAATTGGTGTGGAGATCTTTATCTGATTTATTTTTATCTACAGCGGGAACGGGATGTAGTCCAGGGCGACAATCAAGTTCACATTGCCCAAGCAAAAGATTGAGGATGACTCCACGGAAGGTCTTCCATTGTTCAACGTCTCGCTTAGCATTCAGCTATCTTTCAATTCACACTGTTCCTGCCCGCAACTCGTCCAGCTTGGGTGCAACTATATAGTAGATCCCTGAGGCACCGCGTCAGGTCCCACTTTCTGGATTGTTTCATATCGGGGCGCCGAGCTGGCTCTGCCACCGACTAGCTACTTTTGCACCCATCGAAGGGTTCTGGATCCTGGCAGAGGGAGAAGGCCAGTAGCAATCTCCATCTTAACTGCTCCCTACGGGCCCTACCACGGACGTTTTTCTGACTTGTCCGTATTCCCCATCAAGAAGTTCATAACATAACAATCATGTCCCGCAATCTGACACTCGATTACTCATGTAGGGTGGTTGCATGATTCACCGGTACGTTATCCTACCACCGGATCATACATAAGTGCCTAGAATTGCGCCTAGGAGGTAAACTAACCCCACACTATCGCAATCAACATGGGAAACGCAGAATCACTCTTCTACCCCGACAACGGGAAACGTCATGACCGCGCAGAACAGCTCGGGAATGACTGCGAAAATTACAAACGCGAATTCGAATCCAAGAAGACTGAACTCGAACGCATCCTTGGCCCGTACCAGCCCAAGATCAACAGGGTCATGCAGGCATTTGGCTGCAACGACTTAGATGACCTGGGTCGCTTAGTGGAGAGAACTGGGACAAAGGAAGCCCTCGCCCAATGGAACCGCGTCAAGAATGTATACGACAAGACTCAAATGTAGGTGGACCTGGCTTCCACCAAGACGTATATCGGTCTCACGATCTCTTAGGGTTGATCAGGTTATCTATGGCGCAATGGGAGTGTGAGTGGGATCCTACTCGCTGAATTGTAAGGCAATAACATTTTTATTTAGCGTCGCCGTCGCTGGACTTACCATCAGCACGGTCGGTGCTCTGGCAGGCGGCATCGGATTCTTTGCTGGTACCGTCATACACACACTCTATCTTGTATCCCAAACTGACATTAACACTGCGATGTAGGAATCGCCATTACGGGAAACATTCTCATGGCGCTCGGGGCCATTGGCCTCATCTTTGGTGCTATCGCGGGCGCGGTCAATCGCTCCAAGCTCCGCGATGCAATCAACTCGGTATGGCACTCGCTCTCCTCTTCACAATACACTCACATGCCCGCTTCAGCTATTCGAGTCCCGCCTCAAGATCAAGCGTATCGTTGCTCACTTGGACAATCTGTTCTTATGGATGCCGATCATTCAAGAAATCTATCAGTTCTTTGAAGAGGCAGGATTCACGGAGGAACAGATCATCCAGAAGCTCAAGAATAAGAAATTCAATGAACCCATCCAGCAGAATATGATGGATGAGAATTACCATAACGTCGCCCGATCTCTTCGCGACCTAGACGAGAGCCGGGGGTCTTGGGTCAACGAAGATCCCAACTGGGAGAAACTAGCCAACACGTTACAAACGATGGAGGGTATTAATTTCGGCGTGGCAGCGCGGTCGGCAGCACCCGTACAGGCAAGGAGCTTGCCTTCCTCAGCCCAAAAGCATTCGGAAGTGGCCACTACCGCCATTACTCTGCCTGCCTATGCAATCAACATATACAGTACTCCGTCCACCAACGAACCACCCCCGGTGAATTTCTATTTCGTTCAGTCATTCTCGAATACTCATTGCACTCCGTCCAGGCTTACGACTCTGTGGTGGGTGTCAACGTAAAACCTGCGGATGACGCCAAGGCTGTGTCACCAGTCTTTTCGAACCCTATCGGATTCCACCTCAACGAATTCTTGGATGAGAGATCCGCCTCTGTTACCATGAGGTTCTTCCTTTCATTTATTGTGCCCCTCCCAGTCCTTACGGTCACTCAGAACACCTGACCAGAATCACCTAGTGGGCCTCGGAGAATCTGGGACTTTGGACCTCATCCAAACGCCCATGCAGCCAGTGTGTACCCATTTCTCCGGTTGGCCGTGATTCGTTGATTAACTATGGTTTAGCCCTGGACAGTGGTATTTGCCAATGCGGATATCGACAAATACAGAACCCTCCGGCCGACTCCCGAAACCACGGTAGAAGTCTTCATGAGGGTCCCGACGACCAACCAATACCTCGTTGCAGATGGCTCACTCACAGACAAGGAATCACTCGCCACTAGGTTTGTACTTTCATACAGCAATCCCCACCCAATATCAACTCCAATATTCAAAAAATCATTGCTGTGATCGCAATGACGCTTCTTCTGTTAATTCTGGGCACATGTATTATATTCTCTTTGAACACACCCTTGGTATAGCCCGTGATGTTGAGTCTCTCGCTTGGTCACTGGTGTTGGGCGACAGCTATCCGAGTGCGAGAGGCAGCGGTAGAAATGAGACGTCACTTGACAGCGAACCGTCCCTAGTTCGCCTAATCGTCAGGGAGGAAGCCAGCGCTAGCGCTGGTATGAGGTCATCGAGGATGTCGTTTAAGGGTTAGCGTCCTCTAGCAGATTGACTGGTTGGTGCTAGGCTGCGGCAGCCTCAAACCACATAACATTCCTTATTCCTCTTGAATGCACTGAAGGAAAAGAGCTCTTGAAGGTAGGAAGCATAATTACAATAAAGTAACAGCCTGGTATCGACTAGCTCGCACTCGCGGCACCCTCCTAATACCTATTCCTCAATCTCTCCCTGTTCTTCGATAGTCCCAAACCCTCATCGCTAGCCGAGCCACTGGGAGACGCGTATGAGTGCACAGGGTGGTCGACAAGTTACGACAACGGGCGCCAGAGGTATTTCGGAAGCATCGCCTGGGCTTGCTCAGCGGGTGGCTCATCGAGAGTGGGCCACCTCCAGCTCCTATGATTGCGAGGGAGGGAATGTTGGAGGCTGACCGAGAGCAAGCCACCTCCAACTCGCGCAATTTTAAGGAGGTAGCATCCCGTTCGTTGGGCAACCGGGGACGAGGTCACCGGTCACCAGTCATCTGTTATGGTGAAAAATGAAATAAGGCAATCATTTGGCAACATCAGGACCAGTTAACATGCGAAGAGAGAGATGGCTGTGGTAGTGGCGTGCCAGCCAAGGGCCTTCTCTCTCGGGTCGTGCAGCTTATGTTTCGCCAACGAATTGGCGACTGTCCATAGATGTGTTTTGAGCTACAGGAGGATGGCGAACTTGACGAAGTAGTCTATTCTCGCGAGACTTTATCCGCCACCTGTGGGATGATTGTCCCATATCAAGCCTGGGGTGCAGATCTTGGCATGATGCACATGAATGAAAATAAATTTACTCGAAAGTCAGCGACGTCGATCAGATCGAATAAATGGGGAGATGATAGTTCTGGATGATTGGGTTCAAGATCTCATCGCTGGGGACTGAATAAAAATCATGGAATTTCATAATGAGTACGAACATAAATCGGCGAACAGAAAAACATAACACCAGGATAGCTCTTTATCGAATGTGGTACAGGGAAGGCCCGAAATTTAAAGATGCTCGAGGATCTTCCGCTTATTCAAAGTACCAGAAACTGCGATTTGCTGCATATACTCGGCCAACTTGTCCGTGTGCGAGTGTGAAGAAACATGGGCATGTCCCCTCGCCTTCTCATGGTAGTCCCCGTGTTCGTCATGGGTTTCGATAAGAATCTTGTGAACAACTTTGGCTGCGTTTTCGCCGTGGAACATTCTGACCACCGACTGCACAGAATATGTCGGTTAGTATTGGCTAAAGCTGATAATAGTGAGGGATACACACGTTCTCAATTCCGATATCCTCATCAGCCTGTCTGATGGCGCTGGCTCGGTCCGGATCCTCGTTCGTCCAGGAGCTACGGCTAGCATCGAGCTCGCTCAAGAGCGTATAGCAAGCGTCGGTTGTGATCGCCGACCAATCATCGGTGACATAGGTTACGAATCTGTCAGCGATCTGATACCATGTTATTTAGTCTCATTTTATATGAATATTATACACTCACTCTATCGGCAGCGGCTTGGTCTTCGGGTAGGACTACCGTATCGGTCACGAAGAGGAGGTATGAAAGCATTAACCCATCTTGAGTCTACAGAATGGTTAGAAGGGTGTAATGAGTTGACAAGATAACAAACCTTAATTGCACCACACATCTTCTCGTAGAACTGGGCCAATATGAGGAATATGATCACCCCAAATTGGACGTATTCCCTACCTTGGAAATGATCCGTCGTACGAACAGGTCGTTGATGGCGCCCCGAAGAGCTGTGCGTTGCTGCGCCTCCGCGTAAAGCTGCTCGGTGCGTTTAGCGATAAACCCTGGTCCAATTACTGTTAGAAGAGGAACACACCGCAAATGCCAAAATAAATGCGTCAGCAATAACACCAACAACGGCAATGATTTTGAGAACTCTGCTGGCTCTTGCGGCATACTTAGCCAACTTGCTACTATCTTCCAGGAAGTCTGATCACGTATGAGGACAATGGAAGGTGACCTAAGAAAGTGAATTACCGACGGCCAGCGAGGCACTCTTAGCAGCGGCCTCGAACGCGGCCTTCCCAGCCTCGAAACCTCTCGTGACGAGTGTAATGAAAGCCTCTGAGAGGGACGATGAGTCAGAAGGGTGGGGCGGGGACACTGTAAAACTCTTACTCGCGTATGAACTGAAGGTTGCAGCAACATGCCCTGCAGCCAGGAATTTCACGATATCAATCGCTGATGATGGAATTAATTTTTTGAATTGGACGGTCTGCAACAAACCCACTCTTCGCCGTGACACCACCTAGATAATATGTGTCGGTATCCAGCTGATCACAACGCGAGACATGACCTACTGAAGAAAAGTATGATAGAGGTCCCCGCTAATGATGAGCGAATGGTTATTACAGGCCTATTTGTGGAGGCTGGTTTTTAACTTACTTAGGGCGTTATCGACGCCTTCGCTAACTTGTCTGGACCTTTCGATAAGCTAATGGAGTATCATGAGCGCTTGCCCACCGATCATCACGCCTGTCATACCTCTTCATATGCCTGCTTTTCTTCGGGCGTCATAGCTGCCATGAGCTTAGCTTTGAGAGTGTCGAACGTTTGCAGTCCATGGTTTGTAAGGATTTCATTGATGAACGGAATCATGCGCTCGTCTGCCTTTTTCATGTCGGCCTCAGCCTCAACGACGGCCTGCTGCAAAACGGTTATGTCATTGGATAATTGCTGAGCGCGGTCGCGGCGGTTAACGTTGTCTGGGTACCAGACTACACTAATGTTAGCTATGAATAGCGGTGACACAACATTGCAACGTACAACTCATTTTGGACTAAGAACTAGGTGAGGTTTTCAGAAGCTATATGGGTTGGTTGGTAGTAGAGATGGGTTGGTTTGTGGTAGAGATTGGTCGGGCTGCGAAGGGTGATTTTATACCATGCCCGTGAGTTCACCCCAGTACATTCGATAATAACGCAGTGTTTTTTTTACACCATTCCCACCCGCGCCACATGAAGGGATGGGATTAATCACAAAATTCTTGTGCATTTTTCCTCAAGCGAATGGCTGCGGGTTAGGCACGCTTGGGGTAAAGCTGACAGGAGATATTTTTGAATCTGCACAAAGGGGATTCAGAATGTTGACATACGCATGTGTTGTAAACCCACATATGTTCATGTATTTCTTAGACATTCTAACTAGGAAGTTGGTGGGGGTCAGTGGTTCGAGGGCCTCATCCCTGGATCTCTGTCTCTCACAACTCAATCCCCGTGCGAGCGACCTGCGCATTCGGGTCAAAGTTGAACGACGAAGTCCTTGGCCATGGATAAATTGGCGCAAATGAGGGTGGCATGAGCGTTACACGGCACTTCTCGTAACCTGCTTAAGCCCGATGGCTTCTGCTATATTACATCCGTATACGGTGGATTCGCCCTCATGGAATATGGTCATGTGGAAGATCAATATCGCAGGTGATATTAAGAGCGGATACATAACTCACGCATCATGAATTCAGAATCCAGAGAAGTACAGTGGCGGCCCGTCTATCAGCCCAATCATCCCAATATGCACCTTCGGCTGGAACGGATTCCTATATCATGAGGTCGTTGTGCCTTGCGGCGTGTAGGTTTCATGGATTCTGATGGCATCATGCTCACCCGGAGGAATGCGAAGGAACCCTCATGTACCACAACTAGAAAGTGTTATGTTTTGTGTTTACGGCACTCGGCGCAAACAATGTCCGATGTCCGATGTCGAGAAAATGATTGAAATTTTCACGAATCTCTCGAATCTCCTATTGCACTCGGATGGTGCGCAATAAAGAATCAGAGTTTTGGGGCCGATGATGAAGAAACCAAGCGATGGCTTCGGCTGGGTCCTGGGAAATGGATGCTTGGTGGGCCCAACTGCTAGATCAAATATTAAAATTGGATGTAGATCATAGCTCCAGCGCGCTACGGATTTTCCGCTCAGTTGTTTCATGGTCGTATGTGAATGGATTCGAAGTTGTATAAACCCAAGCTCAGAAGCCATGGCGAATGTTTGGTGGAGTCGTGTGTACTTTTATTTGTGCATATCTAATTCCTTGGAAACACGTTTGAACTTTCGGGCCAAGGCCGCATGACATGGTGCATCGCGGCCTGACCTACCTATGTCAACGTACGTATCCGCCAATCCTGCAATATTCTAAAAAAAAGAGACGTTAATTTGACGCCGCATGCCGATCATGGCGTAAGGCGAAGCCAGCGGTGGGCAACATGTCATCGGCCACACCCGACGCCGATGCGCAAGGTTCTAACCAGACAAGGTTTCAGCTGATTTTGAATCTGGAGAGTGTGGAATATGGGGGCCCCGCTTGGTCCCATGCGGGGCGTTGATTCAATTGTGCTATTTTTACCTGTCAATTGCTGTAGGAGTCCACCTGCCTGTTGACTTATTTATATCTACAGCGAGTTCGAACGGCATGTATAACCCAACGTGATAATCAAATGCCTGGAGGAAATATCAGTGAGGAGGGGGATGCTCGTTTACACGACGTCTTTCATGGTACAATGTTTTAACCAGCAGCCGACCAAGTCTCAGCTCGTATTGGTCCCGCCAGCAGCCCGTCGTTACAACCATATAACAGACCCCGGGGCATCGTGCTAGGTTCCTCCCTGTTGGATCGTTCATCTATGGCCTCATGCTAAGACATAAATCATGTCCTGTCATTGGCTAATCATTCCAGCCACCCGTCTCGCTCTCACATTCACCGCAACATACCCATAGAAGTATTCTTGATCCCTATGGAAGGGGAATGTTAGTGGCAATTTCCATCTTAACTGTCCCTTTCCACGAACGTTTCTGACTTTGCTCGTATTCCCCATCAAGGAGTCCATGAAAAAACATGGACGATTGCCTAATTCATCAATATGTTACCCAGCCACCGTTCATGTATAAGTGCTCCAGATTGCACTCTCAAGGTAAATTAGCCCCCACACCACTCCAATCGACATGGGAAACGGACAATCACTCTTCTACCCAGATAATGGGAATCGCTACAACCGCGCCCAACAGCTCGGAAATGACTGCGAAAATTACAAGTACCAATTCGAATCTAAGAAGGTCGAGCTCGAGCGTATCCTTGGCCCCTACCAGCCCAAGATCAACAGAGTCATGCAGGCATTTGGCTGCAATGACTTAGACGACCTCAGCCGCTTGGTGGAGAAAACAGGGACAGGAGAAGCCCTCGCGGAGTGGAACCGCGTCAAGCATATATATGACAAGACCCAAATGTAGGTGGACATGGCCCTCGTTGGGATGCACATCGGTCTCACGATCTCCTAGGGTTGACCAGGTGATTTATGGAGCAATGGGAATGTGAGTAGAATTTCACTTGTTGAATTCTAAGCAATAACATCTTGGTTTAGTGTTGCAGTTGGTGGACTTGCTATCAGCACGGTCGGCGCCCTGGCCGGTGGCATCGGATTCATGGCTGGTATTGTTGTGCACTCCCTTTATTGTATTGGAAATTAACACTGCAGCATAGGCATAGCCGTTACAAGTCAGATTCTACTTGTGCTCGGGGTGATCGGCCTCATCTTCGACGCCATCATGGGCGCGGTCAATCGCGCCAAGCTTCGCGATGCGATCAACTCGGTATGGCGCCCGCTCTCCTTCTTGCATTCCCCTAATATGACCGCTTCAGCTCTTCGAGTCCCGCCTCAAGATAAGGCGCATCGTCGCCCACTTGGACAATCTGTTCTTATGGATGCCGATCATTCATGAGATCTACCAAACCTTCGAAGAGGCAGGATTCACGGAGGAGCAGATCATCAAGAAGCTCAAAGACAAGAAATTCAATGAACCCATCCAAGAGGATATGAAGGATGAGAATTACTACAACATCGCCCGTTCGCTTCGGGACCTAGATGAGAGTCGGGGTCCTGGGTCAACGAGGATCCCAATTGGCAGACCCTGGCCAATATGTTACAAATGCTGGAGAACATCAATTTCGGCATGGCAATGCAACTGGTGGCGATGCAAGAAGGGGGCCCGCGGTCCCGAACTCACAGAAACATAGCAGTAGCTACTACCGGTGTTGATCTACCTCCATACGCACTCAACGCATATGAATCCATTGCTCCATCTGCAAATGAAGCTCCTCCGGTGCGTTTATATTTCGTTCAGTTATTGCCCAGTCCTAATCTGGCCTCCTTCAGCCTTACGATTCTGTGGTGGGCGTCAAAATAAGGCCTGCGAGTGGTGGTGGAGCCGTGTCGCCGATCTTCTCGAACCCTATCGGATTCCAACTCAATAGATTCTTGGATGAAAGATCCGCTTCAGTTACTATGAGGTTCTTCCTTTCCTTTATCGTGTCTCGCCCAGTCCTTACGGTTGTCCAGGACACCTGACAAGAATTACCTAGTGGGCCTCAGGGATTCCAGGTCTTTGGACCTCATCCAAACACCATTGCAGCCGGTGTGTAGTATCCACCTCGTCAGTTGCTTTATTGATCAACTATGGTTTAGCCCTGGACCATGGTATTTGCTAACGCGGATATCAATAAATACAAAACCCTCTGGCCGACTCCCGAGACCACGACCGAAGTTTTCATGAGGGTCCCGACGACCGGCCAATACCTTGTTGCGGACGGCTCACTCACAGACAAGGAATCGCTCGCCACGAAGTTCGTACTTTCGTATAGCGATCCCCACGGTATATCACCCCCAGCATTTAAATAGTCAATAATGTCATGGTCACAATATCACTCTTTTCTATTGATTCTGGGCACGGGTGTATCACGAGTCCTCGCGCATTTGCTATTATCCACCAAATGATAGCAGGGCGGCCGGGATCGTCGGTCTCCTTGATGACATTGCATTTATACGAACCCGGCCATGTCTATTAGGGCAAGTTGTGGCTAATAACTGGGAAATTGAGCGCCGGCATAGTTCTCGATGAGAGGGACAAACGCAGACACTTACAACTAACCTCTAATGGGAATCCGGATGATTCTCTCATTCACAATATTAATAGCATGCACAAGAGCTCCGTGTCGTGTGATGCAGTGATGCAGCCAGATACCAGTCATTTATGATGCTATGCCAATGTCAAACCCGCTAAGCTCTCTTAGAAGCCAGTGACGCCGATCAGATCGAATATATCGGGAGAGAAGACCTGATCCAGGCCGGGCGGCGAGGATCTGGAAAGGCCCCCATTTTCTCCCATCTCACTCGAGCTGACTGAAATTTCCGAGCAGCTGGGAGCCAGGATTTTGTGCTGAGCGAAATCAACTCCTGTTCTGGCAGTTGTGGGTGATTAGGTTCAAGATCTCCGAGTCAGCGCTGGGGACCGGATTCAAATCGTGGAATTTCATAATCAGTACAAACATAGATCGGTCAGAGGAAAGTATAACAGCAGCTCTTTATCGGATGTGGTACAAAGGGGGACCGAAATTTAGAGAAGTTTAAGGATCTTCTGCTTGTTCAAAGCGCCGGAGGTCGCGATTTGCTGCATGTGCGCGATCAACTTGTCCATGCCCGGGGGTGGAGGGACAGCTACCGTCGCTGCCGCAGGCTGGCCGCTAGCTTCGATGAAAATTTTACGAACCACCTTGGCTGCGTTTTCGGCTCCAAACATTTTGACCGACGACTGCACAAAGTAGAATAATTAGTATTGGCTAAAACTGGTAATAATGAGATACGGACATTGTCAACTCCGATATCCTGATCAGCTTGTTGGATGGCGCTGGCTCGGTCTGGATCTTCATTCTTCCAGGAGCTGCGGCTGGCATCAAGGTCGTTCAAGAGCGTGTAACAGGCATCGGTAGTGATCCCCGCCCAATCCTCGGTGACATATTTCACGAACTTGTCTGCAATCTGACACCATGTTACTTAATCCCATTTTGTAGGATTGGTGCTGCACTCTTACTTTATCGGCAGCAGCCTGGTCTTCAGGTAGGATTTTCTGATCGGTCACGAAGAGGAGATATGAAAGCATTAGTCCGTCTTGGGTCTACAAAGTGATCAGAATGGAGTAATAAATCACCAAGGCGACGGACCTTGATTGCGCTGCACATCCTCTCGTAGAACTGGGCCGACATGAGGAAATGATAGCCTTGAATTCGACGTATTCCCTACCTTGGAAATAATCCGCCGAACGAACAGGTCGTTGATGGCGCCCCGAAGAGCTGTGCGTTGCTGTGACTCTGCATAAAGCTACTCAGCGCGTTTAGCGATACAATCCTACCATTGCTGCAAGATGGAACACACCGCGAATGCTAAAATAAACGCATCGGCGATAACACCAACAACAGAGATGATCTTGAGAACTCTGCTGGCTCTCGCAGCATAGTTAGCCAGCTTGCTACTCTCCTCCAGGATGTCTAGTCATGTATGAGGATAATGAATAATGATCAGAGGAAGCGAATTACCGACGGCCAGCGAGGCACTCTTAGCAGCGGCCTGGAACGCGGCCTTCCCAGCCTCAAAACCTTTTGTGACGAGTATGATGAAAGCCTCTAACAGGGAGGCAACGAGTCAGAAGGGCGGGGCGGGGATATATTTAAAACTTACTTGCGTATGAACTGAAGGTTTCGGCAACATGCCCTGCCGCCAGGAATTTGATTATATCAATCGCTGGGAATGGGGTTAATTCTTTGAAGTGGGTAGTCTTCAGCAAACCCACATTTCGCTGTGATGCCACCTAGACAAGATGTTCAGTATCTGACAGATGGCAAAGCGAGACATGGCCTACTGAAGAAAAGTACGATAGAGGTTCCCGCTGATGATGAGCGAATGGTTATTGCAAGTTCATTCGAGGAGGTTGATTTTCAACTTACTTAGAGAATTATCGACGCCGTCGCTAATTTGTCTGGATCTTTCAACAAGCTGAGGGGTATCGTGAGTGTTTGCCCACGATCATCACGCCTATCGTACCTCTTCGTATGACTTTTTCTGTTCAGGTGTCATTGAGGCCATGAGCTTTGCCTTGAGTTGGTCGAACGTTTGCAGCCCATGGTTTTTAAGGATTTCGTTAATAAATGGAACCATGCGTGCATCCGACTTGTTCATGTCAGCCTCAGCCTCGACGACGGACTGCTGCAAAACAGTGATGTCATTGGCCAATTGCTGGGCGCGATCGCGGCGGTTGACGTTGTCTGGGTACCAGACTACCATCTTAATGTCAGCTGTGGGCCGCGGAAGCACAACATTCCAACGTACAGCTCATGCTGGACTAGAAACTGAGTGAGGTTTTCAGAGGTTGTACGGGTTGGTTGATGATGGAGATTGGTTTTGCGAAGAGTGATTTTATACCATGCCCGCACAACCATTCCAGTATATTTAGTAATTTATTTTGTTTCGCCATCCACATCCATGCCCCACAGGGTCCGAAGGGTGATTGATAAGATTAATTACAAAAGTCTCGCGGATTTTTCCTCGAACGAACGGCTGCAGGTTAGGCACGCTTGGGGTGGAGCTGACAAGAGATATTTTGAGCGCGCACAAAGGGGATTCGGGATGTTAACATACATGTGCATGTGTAAAGCCCAAATATAGCATTCCAATCAGGACTGGGGTGGGCGGGGGCCGATGGTGTAAGAGCCTCGCCCCTAGATTTGAGTCCTGCGCAATTCGGTTCTCCGTGAGAGCAACCTGCGTATTCAGGTCAAAGTCGAAGTCCTTGGCCATGGATAAATTAGTGTAAATGGGGGACCCGGATCGGGACATGGACGTCGAGCGGCATTTCTCATAACGTGCTTAAACCTGATACTTCTGCTGTATTACATCCCTGTACAGGGGATTGGTCTGCATAGAACACGACCATATAGGGAGTCATATCTTGGGTGCATCGAAAGCGGATGCATAACTTACGCATCATGGAATCGGAAGAGAAACACAGTGATGACCTGTATGTCGAGTCCAATCATCCCAATGCGCACCAAATCAGGGATTCAGCTCAGGAGCTATGACCCTTCAATTAGAACGAATCCCCACATCATGAGTTCGTTGTACCTGGCGGCGTGGTGCAGGTTTCATGGATTCTGACGGCATCACATCCACCCGGAGGAATGCGAAGGAACCCTCATGCATCACAACCAGTAGGTATTACATTTTGTGTTTACCCTGTACCGGGCGAGGACTAGGGTGGTCGGTGCAAACAATACCGATGTCAAGAAAATGACTAAAGTTTTCACGAATCTGCCGGTTCCCTTGCACTCGGATGGTGTACACCGAGGGGTCAGAATATTGCGGCCGCGGTACATCGGGCCAGTGATGAACAAAACCAGGTGATGGCTTCGACTGGGAAATGGGCCGAGTGGAATGGGTGTTTGCTTGGTGGGCTCATCTACCAGACCGAAAATTGAAATTGACTGCAGCTTGTATCTCTAGTATGGCACCGGCGCGCTATGGACTTTCCGCCTGGCCGTTCTATGGTTGTAGGTAGCCGAAGGTGAATAAATTTGAAGTTGTGCAAGCTTGGTGCAAGCCCAAGAAGGCGATGTCGGGTGTTTAGTGCACTTATGTTTGTACATATTTATTTCCTCAGGAACCGTCCGAGGAACATGGACTAAGCATGGAGATGAACTTTGTTTGACCTTCCATTGACCCCGACTCGACGTGATTGAATCAACCCAAACATGACACGATATCACTTGGCCTACATATGCCATATACATCTTCGCCAATCCTGCAATATTCTCAAAATCTGAAATGTTAACGTGATGCCGCATGTCATGTGCTAGAAATCTCCGTCCGTTGTTAATTTATTTATACCTGCAGCGAGAATAGCCCGTATGGCCAAGCGTTGGCATGAAGGGGGAATCGTTTGCGCGAGGTACAATGTTTAATGTTTTGGCCAGTAGCCAACCAAATCCCAACTCGTGTTGGCCCCACCGGCAGCCCATCTGGCTTGGGTACAGCCATGTAACAGACCCCTGAGGCCCCATATCAGGTTCTTGTTGTTGGATTGTTCATCCATAGTTGCATGTCGAGGCATAAAACATGCTCTGTCATCGACCAATCATTCCGGCCACCCGTCTCATTCTCACATTTCTCATTCTCACGTTCACCGCAACACACTCATTATAATGTTTTTGTGGAAGGGGATGCCTGTGGCAATCTCAGCTGCATTTCTATGAGCATTGACCTTTTCCGTAAGTATTCCCCATCGAGAATTCCATCAAAAAATCGTGTCTCGTCATCTGATACTCGACTGCTTTTTTTTAGGACGGTCGCCTAATTCATCAGTACGTTAACCGGCGGCCGCTTCATATATAAGGATCGCGGATTGCACTCTCAAGGTAAATCAACCCTACACTACTATAATTGACATGGGAAACGGACAATCACCCGTCTACCCAGATAATGAGAATCGTTACAACCGCACCCAACAGCTTAGGAATGACTGAAATTTCTAAGTACCAATTTGAGTTCAAGTTCGAACGTATCCTTGGCCCTACCAGTCCAAGATCAACAGAGTCACGCAGGCATTCATTCGGCTGCAATGACTTGGATGATTTCAGTCGCTTGGTGGAGAAAAACTGGGACAGGAGAAGCCCTCGCGAGTGGAATCGCGTCAAGCATATATATCACAAGACCAAATGTGAGTGGACAGTCTTCACCGGGACGCGCATCAGTCTCATGACTCCCTGGGGTTGGCGGTCCTGCCATCAGCACCGTCGGCGCCCTGACCGTTGGTATCTGATTCATGGCCGGCATCATCGTACACTCTCTCTATCCTGCATCCGGAATTGACACTGCAACATAGGCATATCTATTACAGGTCAAATTCTACCTGTGCTCGGAGTGATCGGCCTCGTCTTCAGCGCCACCATGGGCGCGGTCAATCGCGTCAAGCTTCGCAATGCGATCAACTCGGTGTGGCGCCCGCTCTCCTTGCATTCCCCTACCATGCCCACGTCGAATATTTGAGCCCCAGCTCAAGATCAGACGCATCGTCACCCACTCGGACAATCTGTTCCTGTGGATGCCGATCATTCATGAGATCCTTTGAGGAGGCCGGATTCGCGGAGGAGTAGATCATCAGGAAGCTCAAGGACAAGAAGTTCAATGAGCCCATCCAGGAGGATATGAAGGGCAAGAATTATTACAACATGGCCCGTTCGCTTCGGAACCTAGATGAGAGTCGAGAGCCCTGGGTTAACGGGAATCCCAATCGGCAGACTCTGGATAACATGTTACAAATGCTGGAAACATCAATTTCGGCGTGGTAGCGTAACCGGTGCTGATGCGAGAAATGACCTTATTGTCCCAAACCCAGAGCAACGTTCAGCTATTACCCAGAGCCCTGATCTCGCCCCCTTCAGCCCTGCGATTCTGTGATAGGCGTCAAAATAAGGCCTATCGACCACTCTGATTTTGTTTTCGCCCCCAAACACCCTGACCACCGACTGTGAGCTCATGTTATGTTCGACGACTGGGTGGGATTATCAGAGGTTGTACGGATTAGTTGACAATAGGGGTTTGTTAGGCTGCAGAGCCCTCCTATACCGACTACTCCATAGATTCGGTCCATAACGACATGTCATTTTTTGCCTCATGCCACTCGAAGTTCTCTCAAGGGTGGTCGATTGGGGTGATTACGAAAGTCCTCGGTTTTTGCCCAAGTGAATTTCCCGGTTCCAGAGAGGCCAGGGAGAAGATATCGTCATTGCGTGTGGAGAATGGTCGAGCATGGGGGCGGGGTTCCCTTATGTGTGTAGAGTTATAACACGATCACGTCCCCGTTGGAGCAACCTTGGGACTCGAACCACGCGGCAATCACAGCAAAATAGTACCCACTCCTCGCGAACTTCTTCAACTCAACATTTCGGTGGCTGTATCGCACCCATATATGAATCTGTCCGCGTGGAATGAGGTCGTATGATGGGTGGCGTCGGGGTAGAAGCAGGGGTACAAGTTGTACTCCACGACAAATGTACAGCGATAATTTTAACCTGCTTTTAGAATTCTGGTGCAGTGGCGCTTTATCTGTCGGTTCGATTATTCCAGAACTTTAGTTAATTTAAGTGCTGGTGAACGGATACGGTTGTAGCCCCTTGATTGGAATAAATTTCCTGCATCATTCCATGGTGCTAAAACGGGGGGTCATTGATCCCGATTGCGTTGAATATGTTCGAATCATACCCTGCTCTGTTCGAAAAGCAAACGGAGACATAGTAATCGGTACGATGACTGGCGTTGAGACCTGCGGATCCTTGTGAGATTTTTTTGTGACGTGAAACTGACCATCAACCTTGATGTTAGGACCACCTTAATTCATGGGGTTAAGCAATGGCTTTGGTCGAGAAGCCGGTCAGGGGGGTGGAATGACGATGTTCCTTCTCACAGACGGGGAAACGGTCACTGGTCGAGTGTGGTTTGGTGCGGCGAACATTTTGATCAACTTCTTGCCCGCGATGATTGATCCCGGTGAGACGCCTCCGTGCAAAGGACACTCCACTCTGCTATAGGTATGGGTGTGGTGTCAACTTGTGTATGTTCAACGTTCGTCCCCGGGCCGCCATCGATGTGGAGAACTTTCATACCTTGTGACCAACTCGGACGGAAATGGTGGTCACCTGAGCAGACCTGAGCTCACAACGGTGGTTTCAACTTTCATCCACTGGCACACCAGCTCTGATCATCACAGCACATCCCGGGATCTGGCATTCAGTATTCCCTTAATGGTTCAAAGTAACTCTTGCGTGTAGGTCAATATTAGTACCTTAATTCAATGTCTGCAGAAGCAATGTCACGCGGCCCGTCCGGCGTCGGGGCGGACAGATGCCCGACACCACTCACCGGTTTATCACCAACGTGGCTTCACTTTCCACAAAAGATTTTCACTTCCCTCGCCTTCTCCATCATGAACATCAGACCATTAGGAATTCTGGCTAGGGAATGTGATTCTCGCTATGAGATCATACCGGCATTCTTTTGGGGTCATCGGCCCTCATGGCTCGTTAGCTGACCACCAGTCGCACATAAATGTTGCGGACTGCTGTGAGCTATTCTAGATGTAAAACACCCATAGTACGCCACCCCAACCGACATGGGAAACGGACAATCGCTTTTCTACCCAGACAATGGGAACCGATACAATCGTGCACAACAGCTTGGGAACGACTGCGAAAATTACCTATACCAATTCGAATCCAAGAAGGCCGAGCTCGAGCGCACCCTTGGTCCCTACCAGTCCAAGATTAATAGGGTTATGCAGGCATTTGGCTGCAATGACCTCGATGACCTTAGTCGTTTAGTGGAGAAGACCGCAACGGGAGAAGCCCTCGCGCAGTGGAACCGCGTGAAAAATGCGTATGACAAGACTCAGATGTAGGTGGATATGGTCCTCATCGGTACATCTATCAATCTCATTATTTCCTAGGGTTGACCAGGTAATCTATGGCGCAATGGGAGTGTAAGCGGCACTCTATTCACCGAGATAAAGCAATGTCATCTTGGTTTAGTATTGCCATTGCTGGTATTGCCATTAGCGCAGTTGGTTTCCTAGCCGGTGGCATCGGATTCCTTGCTGGTGCTGCCGCATACTCACTCTGCCTTGTACGTGAAAATAACGCTGTAATCCAGGAATAGCTGTGACAGGGAAAATTCTGCTTGTGATCGGGGTCGTTAGCCTTATTTTCGGCGCCATCTTCGGGGCAGTGAATCGCGCCAAGCTTCGTGATTCGATCAACTCGGTAAGAATATGCTTTCCTTCTCTTCGGATTTGCCTAACACGTCCACTTGAGCTCTTTGAATCTCGCCTGAAGATTAGGCGCATTGTCGCTCACTTGGACGTTTTATTACTATGGATGCCGATAATTCACGAGATCTACCAAGTTTTTGAAGAGGCAGGATCTACAGAAGAAGAAATTATCAAGAGACTCAAGGACAGGGGGTTCGAAGAGCTCATTCAGGAAGATATGAAGGAGGAGAGTTTCTACAACATTGCTCGGTCGCTCCGGGATTTGGATGAAAGTCGAATGTCTTGGGTGAACGAAGACCCCAGCTGGCAAAATCTAGCTAACATGCTGCAAATGCTGGAAGATATCACGTCCAGAATGGCAACGCACGCTACGATACCTTTGCAAGCAAGGAGCTTACTACCACAAACTCAAAAAGATAATGAAATAGCCGCTGGTATGAACTTCAGTCTGCCTGCTTATTCGCTCGATATATACGGCCCTCCACCCAGTGGTAATCTGGGATTACCCCCGGTGGGTTGATGTTTCAAATTATTATTCCTCAGAACCTTGATCTGACCTCTTCCAGCCTTACGATTCGGCAGTAGGTGTTAACATGAGGCCCGCAGGTGGCGCTGGACCTGTATCGTCAATCTTTTCGAACCCAATTGAGTTTTATCTTAACGATTTCCTGGATGAGAGATCGGCTTCAGTTACAATGAGGTTCTCCATTGCATTTTGCCTTTCCTCCCCCACCCTTGCTGAGCTAATTTAGGACGCCCAACGAAAAATTCATTGTAAGCATCAATGAATCCAAATCCTTGGCCCTCACACAAACGCCATTACAACCGGTGCCTACCCACCCTTCACTAAACCATCGATTTATTAACTACTTGGTTGTTTAGTCCTGGACCATGGTATTTACCGATGCTGATACCGAAAAATTCAAAACCCTCTGGCCGATCCCAGACACCACGGCAGAAATCCTGATGATGACCCCCACCACAAACCAATATCTTCTCGCAGACGGCTCATTCACGGACAAGGAGTCGCTTGCCACCAAATTCACACTTTCGTACAGCGACTCTCAAACTATTTCCACCCCAGCGTTTACATTCAAATGAAGATTCTCCAGAATAGTTAATTCGATAGAATCAATACCTAAATATCGCCTCTTTTCAAGCCGTGTACGATTTTTATATTTACGTATCGACAAATTGAAAAATTTATTGATACTGCCACAAGCCCGTGTATATCTATCAATTTATTCGACCATCGAAGCGCCGCCTGTTCGCCACCATTTCACTTTGCGGATCCCAAATCTGAGTCCCTCGTTCAAATATTACCATCTTTCCAATTGGCAATGTCTCTTTTATCTTTCCTGATGATAGATTTGAACGCAAGCGCATGGAATTACAGTTACGGTTCATGCTAAGGTATTACGATCCCACCACATACATTCCTCGCCTACGTCACATCTAGAACTTCGGCGTCTTCGAGATCGACAGTGACATAATGACGAAGCGGAGGCAGAAGCATCTGGCAGGCTTTCTTCCAATTATAAGGACCAACAAACCCAAGCCCCCGGTGAGTAGATCCCAAAACTTGCCGAGAGCGACGATCCTCAGCAGTCCTCAGCCCTACATCAGGAAAACTACATATTCTGAGATGAACTTATCCACCTGAAACTGAGTCTTATCACCTTATTCTGCTGAAACCACTTGAGCCCAATAAGCCGATAAGTAATCCGAGCAATAAGTGCTCTCAGCACATTAATAAGCATAAAGTAAGTAAAACTTTCTGAGATCAGGCATGTACCTTTCTTATTCAGCAAACTTTCCAGAGAATTGACTTGTGAAAAAGTCAATTCTCTGTTTCACAAGTCAATTCTCTGGATTGTCTTTCTAAATCTCTGTTGACTTATCATGACCTAGGGCCTCTTATTGTCACCTTATTTGAAACATAGGTTTCTTATAATATTCTGAATATCAACCGAGAATAGGGGTTGAAAACATTAAAATTCCATTTAGATTATTATGCATGATATACATTCTGACTAAGACCCCTCACTGCCTGTGGTACGTCGAATACATATTACGACCGAGTACAGGTCCAGGCGCGGTACACAGGCAATGTACAAGGCGGGATTCGTGGGCGTGGGGAAGGATATGGGCGCAAAGGGGCCGGGAGACCAGGTGTTAGCCACCGGAAGGGTGGGAGAAGGACGTGTGTGCGACGCTCCCTCACCCGCAGATCCGCCGTCTCTTCGCGTGCGGGTGCGCTGCCTCCCCCGAGTCACCTACGGATGCGCCGTCTCTTCACGTGCGAGCGCGCCGCCTCCTCACTCGCAGATGCGCCGTCTCTTCGCGTGCGGGTGCGCCGCCTCCCCCGAGTCACCTACGGATGCGCCGTCTCTTCACGTGCGAGTGCGCCACCTCCTCACTCGCAGATGTGCTGTCTCTTCGCGTGCGGGTGCGCTGCCTCCTTACCTGCGGGTGCACGTTTCATCGCGTACACCGTACTATGTATGGGGGCATAGTATCCACCCGAAGTGCGAGAGAAGGCGGGGTGAGCGTGGTGGCAGGTGGCGAGTACCTTCTTCGTTTATGAGAGGAGAGGGGGTTCTCCCATTCGCGGAGGGGGATATGCAGATGCGCCGTCTCCTCGTGCGTGAAAGCGCCGTCTTGTTGCGTCCTAGGCGGAGGAGGGTTGAGTATGCGTACCATATACGAAGGCACGGTACCCTGCAGCCACTTGAAGATGTTGTGGGCCCGCCTCTCGTCTACCGCTGAGGTGGACATACCATCATCGGCCCCCGCATTCAAGGGGTGTACTGGCAGGGGGTGCACGCCGGCATTTTCGGGGGCGTAGGCGGATGAAAGAGGACGGAGATGGGGATGGAACGGGGGGAGACGCCTGGGGGTGTGAGCGTGGGCGGGCCTCGACAACGGACTGCGTAGCCTCGGTAGCATGTGTGGATGGGACCGGGGGTATACAAGCGCGACACTTGCGCAGGTTCGCGGACGCTACATGAGGGGGCGTGTGTGAATATGCGCTGCGCGGGAGGGCACAATGGGTGTGGTGTAAGAGAAGGGGGCATAAATACTGAGTATATGGGGCATAAATGCGCAGAATGAGGGAGATAGCTTACCTAGTCATAAGCACGCGCTGTGCTCCATCGCCCCCTCCCCGCCCTTGTTTGTTCCGTTCGTTTTGTGCTGTCCTGGGTCATCTCGTTAGTGTATGCGACGAGGAGCCAGCGGCTGTATTCACCGTCGACCGAGCCACAAGCCGCGAGAGGTTACAGGGAGTGGAATGTTTGGACTTAGAATAATTTCTCGTTCTAGCTCACGTGACCGTTCTGGGAACCCTCAACCCTACGACGTGTCACCGTTTCAATTTGAACTTTTCCTTGCTTCTTCCTCACCGTGAACTGACTTCTCTATAGACCGCCCGTCCACTTCGACTATGGGCCCACCGTTTGCGCGCACGCTCAGCATCCAATGCTACACTCCATAATGATGTCAACAATACCCTGTACGTGCCTATTTCACAACTCCAGCGCCAAAATGTTTACCCAGTTCTTGTCGCTCCGCTCGGCATTTGACACCATGAACAGGCCTCGGTAAGTACGCAACCCGAAAACCATACATACTAATAAGAGAATCCCCCACCGACAGATGTTCGACCGCAAAATGGCACCAAAAACGGCACATGCTTGCGCGTGCAAGCTTGTATCCACCTCGGTACAGCATCTTCCCCCCTTCTTCGTGTTCACGCCTGCTAACCGTGCCATCGCTACCATAGGCGGCACCCCCGTACATGGGCCATGCTGCGATGAGCTTGTCACCCCCACGCAGTACGTCGGCCTATCCTCATCCATAGGTACACACACAGCTCACGCCCCCACCCGCAGATCCCCCTAATGTGCACCCACGCAAACGAAATGATACTCCACGCCCCCATGCGAAAGCCGAAAGCCTGCGTCCACTGCAGTATGTATCCCATTCCTCGCGTTCCCCATTCACGCACGCCCATCGCCCGTGCCGGCGGGTGGGCTGTACACCTCCGTCCACGCGCGTGTACACATACAATTGAGATAACTAGACATTGTAGATATAAATGTATATGTAGAAACAATATAATCTGATTTCCGAACATTTATTATTGGTTTATGAGAGAGCTGATCAGCCTTATGGGTGGTCTTATTACCAATTTATGAGCCTTAAATTTGACTGTATGTGGCTTAAATTTGACTGAGATAAGAGAAAGGTGTCTGATACAAGAAGTGGGTATCTGATATAAGAAATGAATATCTGAAATATAACTTCTACAAGTCATTTATTCTGAATATCAGCTGATTGACTTAATGACTTATATCAGAACATGACTTTCTGTGTAAGAAAGGTACATGCCTGATTTAAGTACTGATATTCTGAAATAAGTGGCTGATATTCTGAGATAAGTGGCTGATATTCTGAAATATAACTTCCACAAGTCAGTTATTCTGTATAAAAAAGGTACATGCCTTATTCAAGTCAAAATTCTTGTGGCTTATCTGTCTTATCTGACTTATATAAGTTGATTAAGTTCATATAAGTGAATGTGCGTTTTTCCTGATGTACCGATTGGCACATTACCCGGCGGCAGCGGCGTTGACACATTTGCCCGGTATTTGGTTATGTTGATCAGCACCAATTGCAATCACGATGACCAGCCCAAATCTCAAAGAATATCACGCCGACGACCTTAACTTGGATGATCCAGAAACCGGATATGACGAGAGCTACAGGTACGAAGGCGCGGTCAGAAATCTGAATAGCCTACCATCCCATTTCCCAATGGCACGCCTGGGTGACGTAGTGTGCTCTGAAAGAAGGGCCGACGACGAACAAATTCCGTGTCGCTCATGACTCTAGAATTAATCAAGGTCCTCCGCCAGTGTACCACTAGTCGTTCTCTCAGATTGCCTCGTGCAGGGGTCCACACCTTGGTTATCAGTGTTACTCGGGTCTCGGAGTCGGGTGAGTGGCTTCACATTTTACATTGAACTATTCCCAGTTTATTCACCGGTCAAATTTAAACCAGACCCGACGGAATCGTCGTCAACAGCATTTGTGGTGCTCCAAAGTAGGGTGAAGCGCCAGCTATGCGTTCAAATCACTGAAGGTTTGCCCGCAAAACCCTTGGAGCATCTGTCTCGCAAGGGATTCTTAGACTAGTAGTAGGTAACTTACTCAAATCGTGGATAGAGTGCACGTAAAGGTGGGACCAGCATCCACCGGCGAGACAGCAGTGAATGGGGCAGATGTATTCACGATATCAAACGAAATAATATTTTGCATGCAAACATGGAATTTCAAAAATACATGAATCGACGAGCAGAAAGGTACAACATCACAAAAGCACTTATCAAATGTAATGCAGAGGATGATGCAGAATTCAGAGAACCTGCAAGATCCTCTGCTTGTTCAAGTTGCCAGAAACGGCAATTTCTTGCATATATTCGACCCACTTGGGCGCGTGAGGTTGCGAAGAGACATGATGTCCCCTTGCTTTCTCATCGTAGCCGCTGGGATCGCCGTGCCCTTCGATGAAGATTTTGCGGACCACCTTGGCCGCATTTTCGCCGTGAAACATTTTAACCACCGACTGCGCAAAATATTTCTGGTTAGCATTTGCTGACTAGAGCTGAATGACAAGGCACAGACATTGTCGATGTCGACATCCTTGTCAGCCTGCTCGATCGCGCTAGCCTTGGACGGATCTTCATTTCTCCAGGAGTTGCGGCTGGAATCAAGATCACTCAAGAGTCCATAACAGGACTCAGAATCGATCGCTGCCCAGTCCTCGGTCACATATTGTATAAACCTGTCGGCGATCTAACAGAATGCGATTTAGCCCCGTGTTGTATTGGTATTCTAATCTTACCCTATCAGCAGCAGCTTGGTCCTCAGGAAGGACCTCCTGGTCAGTGACGAAGAGGAGATATGAAAGCATCAGCCCGTCTTGGGTCTACAAAATAGTCAGAAGGGGACGAATGGGCCGGTAAGATAGATAGACGACCTTGATAGCGCTACACATCCTTTCATAGAACTATGCCAATGTAAGAAATTGAAAACATTCAAATCTGCGTGCATCTCCTACCTTGGAAATGATCCGTCGGACGAACAGGTCATTGATGGCACCCCGGAGAGCTGTGCGTTGTTGTGCCTCTGCGTAAAGCTGTAATATATATAACAATCATAAATTGATGGCCTGAATTGGCATTAGGAGAAGCACACACCGCAAATGCCAAAATGAACGCATCAGCAATGATACCAACGACAGCGATGATCTTGAGAACTTTGCTCGCCCTCGCGGCATAATTAGCTAATTTACTGCTGTCTTCCAAGAAATCTAGTTGCATATGAGAACGATGCATGGAGTCCAAGGAGATGTGTATTACCTACGGCCAGCGAGGCACTTTTGGCGGCGGCCTGAAACGCGGCCTTTCCGGCCTCGAAACCTCTCGTGACGAGTACAATGAAAGCCTCTAATAGTGATAAGGCAGGAGTTTAGAAAATACAGCAGAGGCATCTGGCGTTCTTACTTGCATAGGATCTAAAGGTTTCCATGACATGCCCTGCGATATGTATGAGTCATGTGTAGTGAGAGGGTAAATCATTCCCTACCGCAAGCGAGGAACTTGGCGATATCAATCCCTGAGTAGAGTTATTCTTTTAAATATGGTTAACCATAATATACTAGTACCTACCTTTCGCTGTGATACCACCTAGATAATGTTCGTTGTTAGCCGATCAAGTTTAAACCACAATATATGACACAGGCTACAGCTTACTGAAGAAAGAATGACAGAGGTTCCCGCTAGTAGTGAAAAA